>LT659029.1:0-10002 GCA_900128575.1 Stramenopiles sp. TOSAG41-1 | reverse complement strand
TAAGGACGAACTTTTCATGGAAAAGCAGATTAAGCAATTTTACCAAAGCGGAAAGCAGCAAGGTGGAAACAAAATTGACGATATTATAGATATGGCACTCGAAGGGCAAATGGACGAAGTGCTGTATCGCTTGCACAATAGTATGTTAAATAATGATGTATCGTTTTTTCTCTTTGGCCCAACCCTTCAACGGTTTTTGGGCGGGCAAATAGCTATTGAATCCGGTTTTAGCGGATTAGCTGGCAAATACGTGCGAAGTTTGCACATTGGGGTTTGGTTTCACCACGTAAATGCAAGCGATGATGACATGGTGTCCAAACTTAAATTAGTTTTTGGGAATATGCAATACACGATGCCTTCCCCTTCGATAGTTATACCGCCGGGCATGCCTGGCGACTTAGTTTTTGTACCGAAAAGTGCAAGAGGCAACAATATGGTGCCAGTTTATGTTTCACCATTTTACAGAGGCCAGACGTTTGTGTGGCATGGTAGTAGACGCGGTCCTAAAATCTCTTACGAGAATTTTTTGACAACTTCGACTGAAGCAAGTTTACAAGAGGATGATGCAGAGCAGACAACGTTGCTCATACCAGTGAATCCAGACAACATTTTTAAGGAACAGCGCGGAGAGACGCTGGCTTTTGGTGGACATAACCAAAGATTAATGTCCTCAACAATGGCTGCACCTGCAAACTTGTTGGTCTCTTGCCTCGACACCGCATCCTATGACGACTACAGTATTTACGCAGATGAAAACGATGAAGAGGAGGAGTTGAGCAAGATGAATCCGGGTCAGCCACCTGAAAATGTACATAGTGCTGGCAAAGCTACCGTAGGAAAAGAACAGGGTAGTCAGGGTGCGGTCAAGCAAAATAAGGCATTAACTGAAGGCAATGGGCACGAGGTTAAGGAATCAAAGGACGTCATTGAAATGGTTGACGGAAATAAATTTGTTTTCCACAAAGTTTCTTCGAGGGATACGATAAAAAGTATAATACATAGATATCATATATCAGAAGCAGATCTTAGAACATGGAACGAATTGACAGGCGATCTAGTAGCGGGAGAAGAGTACATCGTTCAGTTGAGCATAAAAAATAAAGCCAAGAAGACGCCAGCGACAAGTAAGTCCGGCAGTCGAAGCCGACGCCGCCGATTATTGCGTAGTGACCAGGATTTGATGAAGATTGTAAGAAAGTTCAGCAAAGGCGACATTACTACACGCCAAAAGATCTGGCACACCGAAGTATTAAAACTATCTGAAAAAGATCAGACACGGATACTGTCGCTTTTGGAAGCGTTGTCGAGTGAAAATAGCCAAAGACAGAAGAAAAAAGAAAAAAAAAGGGATACCTCAAAAGCGAAGACATTGAGAAAAGCTGTGAAAAGAGCCCAGAAGAGTAAACTAAAGCGTACAAACACAGTTGCAGATACGGCGGCCGACCCTTCCCTGTTTACTCGTGAAACTTCAACAACAGGCAAAAGCACTAAGAATGCAGAAAAGAGCAAGCCCATATCACAGAAGCACCAAAAGAAAAAATCCACGTCTAGCGGAAAGCATACAAATAAGGGTCAGAAAGTTAGTGGCAATAATGCAAGATCAACACATAAGCAAAAGCGAAAGGAGCAGAAGAAGGAAAATGGCGGTGAAACTCAAGATAGAAAGAAAGCGAAGTCGTCATTATCGAATGAACCGCAGCAAAAGGATGGCGATGGAAATTCGAAAGGAGCGCCAGAAAAGCTGAATCATAGGCAAACTTCCTCCCAAAATGCCAAGAAAAAAATGCCAGAAACACAGAAAACCGCTACAGCTAAAACGGGTAATTGGCAAAAAAGAAAGGATGAATCGAAACAGGACACATTTGATCAGACTGCTTCACAAAATGGCATGAAGGGTAGTGATACAGGCACTTTAAAATCTGCATCAAGTAATTCTCAATCCACATCAACAAAAGGTGTGTATGTTGCCAAAGTGGGCGACGATATTAATAGCATAGCTCAGAAATTTGGAATTTCTCCAGAAACTTTACGGGCACTAAACGGCTTGGACCCAGAAAATCCAGAAGACAAAATCGAAGCTGGAGAAGAGTATATTATTCATGTTCCAGGCATGCGACCGACACAGACCAGCATGGCAAGCAAAAAGAAGTATACGAAGCCAAAAGTTGATGATCAAAGCAAGAAAACGAACAATATTGGTACAAAGTCTAGTGAAAAGTGTGAAAATTCATGCGCTTACGCAAATGATGGATCCTGTGATGATGGTGGAGAAGGCGCCGAGTATTCATCGTGCGAGCTTGGCACAGACTGTTCAGATTGTGGACCTCGGGCAGGAAAAGGCGGCGCATCTCGCGTAGGCATCGAACCTCACCAGCAAGAGAAAGCAACCAGGAAGATGAATAAAGGCACAACCCAAATCGCCGAGGTAAAGACCGATGATATGCCTTCCACAGATGATTCTGCTTTGGGAAACCATGAGTTAAAGGCGCCAAAGCAAGACCCGTTCGTGGATAACGGTAAGCAGGGATTATTTTCGGAAACGTGGGAGGATGATGCAAATGGGTTTGATTATATCAAATCGACTGATACAGACGAAGATTTAATAGATAAATATTGTAACAACAATTGTAAGTATGCCAGCGATGGTATTTGTGACGATGGGGGAAGTGGGTCAAAGAGTCAAGTCTGTAAATTTGGCAGTGATTGTGCAGATTGTGGTAATCGTGGCCAGAAGAAAGATGGAAAAGGGGCAAGCAAAGAAGCTGACACAAAAGGGACAGCAGCCAAGAAGCAAAAGTCTTATTATCCAATTAGCACCACTAAAAAGTTGGAAAATGGCGATATCAGTGAAGTGTTTTTGGACAATGCCTTCATTTATCATACCTTCAAAGCTGGCGATACCATCGAGTCATTGTCGAAGTTGTACGGAGTCAGCACCAACATGATACAGCACTGGAACAATGTTCGAGAAGGAAGTGATTTTGTGGCAGGAACCGAATACCTTGTCTGGCGCGGCGAGCCATCCGACAAGCTATTGAAATCTACAACAGAAACTACAATTGGCGAAACCACTGCTAAAGACGATAACCACAAGGATAGCCAGAAGGGAAGCCCCATTGCTACAACAGCGAAGAAAAAGTTGTTCGTTGGCGGTCGGTTTTATGTGGATATGGAAGAATTGCGTAAGAACGCAATCCCCCCAATTTCCCAGCCACCATTGCGTGTCGGCGAAAAAGTCTTTGTTAGGTCGGGTTCATCTGTGTATACTAATTTTTGGTTTCGTGCACATATTGCAAGTGCAACAATAAAGAAAGGAGCAAATGGAGAAGAAAATATGGTATACACGGTTGAGCCAGTTAATGTGAATGACCCTAACACGAAAATACATATTGGCGAGAAAATTGGTCGTGAAAACATCGTATTGGATCGACAAGCAACTAGTAACGAGCTTATAAATGAATTACGCCATGCAAGGGAGCGTGACTCGAGACATGGCCACATCATTATTTTTGGAAGAATATCGGGAATTATAGGTGGGTGGGAAAGCCAGCTCATCGAAGCTACAGCTGGTGGCAAGTTTATAGCCGAAACTCTCTCACAAAAAGGTTTGAAACGAAATTCTTTGAATCCCCAATTTTTCCGTATTTTTGACAAGCAAGATACCAGTGGGAATCAACCAGGCTTGGCAAATCATATACGCATGGCAAGTGCTCAAACTTTGTATTTAGCAGAACACGTTTTACGAACAAATAAAATTGTATTTTGGTTGTCTGGCTCTGCACTAGCTTCATGGAAGGCAATGTGTACGATTGTTCCGAACTCTGTCGATATACTTGGGAATCATGATATCAACATCGGCGTACACTTACTCGATTGGGAAATGAGTGTAAAAAAGGATATGCAGCGATATGGGTTTGAATTAGTTAGTATAAATGGAAAAGAGATCGCGAAGGAAACAGAAGATGCTTCCGATTTTGAAGGATTACAATATATTTTTTCCCGCCCAGTGTACTGCAGTCATAATCATGCCGCAAGCATTGCATCTGCAAAACCGTCAAGCCTAGCAATGTGCAATGCTCCCGGTATGAAGAAATACGAAAACGTTCACCATGTGCGTCTGATTATTGATGTATACCATACAAAGCACAACTTTAATAAAGAAATTGAACTGTACTCGGGAGTATTTGACAAGGAGGGCGTATTGACTGGTTTATCGAAAAAGCAGTTGTTCGAATTAAAATGGGCCGAGTTCCATGGAAGGAGATTGAGGATTCCAGTATAAATAATTTCCACGCACAGTGTATGAAGTTTGATGGCTTAGCATGTAATACTAATTAAACTGTATCCCTCACCATGCCGCTTTAAAAATCCACACACACAAGCTCTGAGACCCTAGCGAAGCCTGAAAGTTCACAAGAAACATGTTTCAACTTCGATTTGCATCTACAAACTTTCAATAGCTTTATCGATTTCACTGATATAGGATTTAAGTTTGTTATATTGATCGATTGTCAGCGATATTCCCTTTCTACCAGGAGCCATCTCACCATCCTTTTCATAAAACTCGCGAATATCAACTAAGGGTTTCCCTCTGAAATCTCTTACAGTGACCTTACGTTTTGACGAAAGGTGAAACTCCTTTGGTACATCTTCAACTTTTGTCGTTGATGACGTTGCATTTTTAGAAGCCTCTAATTGCCTTTTCAATGCCTCAATTTCCAATCGTTGCTTTCTTTCCGTTTCCGACTCTGTGCGGGCGTGACCACCATTTTGTACATTTCCACTTAACTTGGCACGCTTTTTGGCGTCGTTCGCCTCCGCTACAGCATTACTTTCAACAAAACTTTTTCTTTTCGTCGCTGTAGTCTCTTGTTGCTGAGGCTCATCAGGTTCATCAAAATCATCAATCCATTCAGATGACATATTGGCTGGCTTGTGATATTGCCAAGAAAAAGAATTCGATCGACGCAGTGGTGAATTTGAGTCTTCACTTGCCGTGGCTTCACTCTCACGCATATACTTGCCTCGTTTCCTTCGATGAATTCAAAAATCAAAAACTTACTCCTCCTCCTTACTCCTCCTCCTTACTCCTTTAATATAAAAAAATAAAAAAAAATTAAATAAATAAATAATAAAATAATACTGTAAATAATAATAATAATAATAATTAATAATAATAATCATATCTCTCCATCAATCAATCATCAGTCATCATCATATTATTTATTTGTTCTTAATCATCTCCTCAGTTTTTTTATGTCTACACAGCACATCATACAACAGCAACATCTCCTCATATTATCATTAATAATACAACAACAACAACAAGAAAACAACTCTTCATATACTGTATTGATAGTACATAATTATACTTACTCCATGATGTGGTTCCTAATTTAATTAAAATTCCCCTCTTTATCTTTTACATTAAGTCATATTCAATAATTATAATAATAGGGCTATGCTAGTAGCTTTAGCTTAAATATAGTAGAAAAAGCTATTTCTACTACTACTACTTCTTCTTCTACTGTATCTACTACTATCTACCACCAACTCTAACAAAAAAACAACACAAAATTAAAATAATTATGTACCCCACCAACAAAAAACGCGATACACAACACGAGTAAAAGTAAAAGGGTTGGGACAGTTCTTAAGAGTAACTCGCAGTTGAAGTATACCTTCATGCAACTTGCAACAGTCACTGCCGAGGTAGAATCCACCAGCGGGTCTAGTATTATTTATGCTCCCCTCTCGCAAAGGTAGACGACTGCTAGGATTGATCAAGAAATATTCAACAGCCAGGAGTAAAATAGAAAACTCAGGTTCAACTGCGAGAGACCACCTAGCAAACGAAAGGACGTTTTTAGCATGGTATGTATACCCTTGTGCATAACTGGATTTCTTCTCCTCGATGAAATGCTTTTTGTTTCTTCTTTAAAATGTTAAGCCATAACTAATTTTTAATTTATTTGTTTGATTAGGGCGAGGACTGGCATGGGTTTTGTCGCGCTAGGAGTAGCTATTGACTCAATACAAAATCAAAACTTAGTAAATAATTTAAATTTACCACCTACCTCATCGAACGTAGAAAAGCAAACAAACACCTTGTCACACAGTATTGCCAAGAACAAGGATGACGATATTATTAGCGTACACCTGCCAGCTTTTGGTTGTATCACAACTGGGGGCTTACTGCTTGGACACGCAACTCATCGATATCACAGCGTTCAAAAAGCGTTATTAAAGGGTAAATTTCATTTAGGAACGTCTAGCATTTTTGGTATTGTATTTGTATCAAGTGTACTAACAATATGCTCATTAGGCATCATATTCTCAGATTTTGATACGTTGGAAATTGTAAGGCATGGAAATAAAACAGTTTTAAAACGTAAAGAAAGCGTCTAACAGCGTTGCACTGCTAACTTTCATCTTTGACTTTACTTGAAATTGAAATCGACGGTTTCAAAGGGGCGAGTAGTTTCCCGTGTAATAATTCAAAATATATGCATTATATAAGTTAACATTTTGCGACACTGCCATTCTTTTCTTAAAGAAGATAGCAAAGGTTAAATTCTCCAACGAGCCTGGCAATGAACCGCTTCTAGCTTGGACGAGATCCTCCTGGGTGCAAGATGACGACAGTTAAGAATATATAAAAAAGAAAAAAAACATGTTTAATTTCTTTTAAGTTTATTAAGAATATTCCTATAAAAACATGTTGTGTTGTGTTGTTGCACTCCTCCGCCGTGCCCGCCTATAGCTCTTCTTCAAAACCTGCTACGTCCATCGAACCAACAAATCGAACGCAAGGTTCGACAGCGCACGAGACTGTTGGGGAACGGTAATTAACAGGTCTCGGGTACTTGTACTGTGGTGTGGTATGTAATGGATATGTAAGTAAATAATAATAGGCGCCAAATAATAATAAAGAGTAAAAAAAATTAGTGCTAGTAGCTGTAATTTTGGCCATCCTTGATAACGAAAATCATCTAAAAATAGATCAATGAGATTGTAGCTAGCTAGTGATTTCAGATTAATGGCAGTAGTAGGTAGCCATTTTAATAGTCTAACAAAACATAGTTTAGAAAGTACCATCAAGCAAGGACTAGCTACTGCCAATATATATTAACTTAGTACGCAAGTATTAGGCTCTTTTTTTTTTTTTTTAATTTTTATTATTATTATTGGATTGTTTGTTTTTATTTTTATTATTAGTATAATTATTAGCACTATTATTTATTTTTTAATAAAGTCGTCGTCTGTCTATCATATTTTCTTCATTTTTATTTATTATTATTATATTAGCACTACTAATTATTATTAAATAATTATGTGTGTTGGAAAAAAAAAAAAATTATTATTATGAAGAAGAAGTTAGGAGGAACCTACCAAACTATTATGTCATACCATGATGATGAAAAAACCATACAAAAAAAGACACAATAAGGGACACATGCAAAGGGTCATTGCATGATTCTACGATCTTTAGACGCAAATTGACAAACCATCTTTTGAAATTAGAATCAAAGAAAGTGCACGCGCATTATGCTAATTTAAATGTTATCGTGTTGGAAATTAGGTACGTATGCAGAAAAAAGGTGAGACGTGTGCATACACAAACCTTATTGAAACAGAATTGAAAAAGCATAACGCTATTGATAATAAAAGCAGGTATACTGAAGGACAAAATGTTGTATTCAATACTGCCAAAGTTGTAACAGCTTCAACGCGAAATACCAACTACTTGGGGGCAAATGTTAAGAAGCAAAGGCTATCAAGTGACACACACGCGAAAATTAATGCGCTCTGGAACACAATGCCATACTGAAGACATTAATGTTATACGGGAATAATATCAAGGATATGGGTGCCCAGCATATTAGCATGGCACTGGAAATCAACACTACACTGAAGGTCCTGTGTTTGTCATGCAATGATATTGGCGACTCCGGCGCAAAACATATAGCAAAGGCACTCGAATCCAATGCTACATTGGAAACTCTGTATTTAAACAGAAATAACATCAGCGATATGGGTGCCCAGCATATTAGCGAGGCACTGGAACACAATGCCATGCTGAAATATCTGCATTTATTAGACAATGGTATTGGTGATATTGGTGCACAACATCTCAGTAAGGCGTTTGAATCCAGTGCTGTTTTGGATGTCCTCTCTTTTTCATGCAATGGCATCACAAGAAACTTCAAGAAGGCAGACAAGAAAACTAGAAAATTGTGGCGTCAAAATGCAGTAAAAAAAAAAAAAAAGAATATAAAACGATATCCTCTTTAAAAACCTTAATTATTTTTAGCTGTTCTGAGGAGCCTAAAAAATAAGGTCACGGACCGCTCTTGCACGCCAAGGGTCTTCTTCTTGAATGTTAGCTAGGTAATGATTTATGAGACTGTTTTAGTGATCGAATGTGAAGTGATTTAATCTTGTTAGTCCTAAATATTTACAACAAAGTATTTGATATCCAAAAAAAAAAAAATAATACAAATTTTTATTATTTATTACGTTTAATTTACTACACATTAACATTGCTTTTTACTGTCGATAAAAATTCATCGCCGGCGATAATAGTGTCTAATAATTATAATTAATGAGTTTTATTATCAAATATTATTGTAATAAATAATACTTGTAGTATACCCTGTTACTTAAACCAATTAGACCCCTATTCGATGAGGGCGCGAGGAATGATGATGAAACCACCACAGCCTTTATTATGTGTAATTTAAATTCTTCTTTTGATAGTTATTTTTATTAATTTTATATTTATAATATTATAATTTGATGACGATGCTAAAAAGCTTTCTTTTTTTTCGGGGTGGTAGTTTTTTTGTGTTGTTCATTATCATAATAGTTTACTACACAGGTTTGATTATTATATGTAGCTGTTACAACAGGACTTCTTCTTCTTCTTCTTCTGATTGACACCCAACAATCGCTGGCAGTGTTGGAGCCTCGTGTGCCTCGCAGATACACGGAGGCCACTTCTTGGATCTTCGTTGCGAAAACCGCAAAATGGCACCTGCAAAATACGAGTTGCGCCCGCTTAACAACAAGAATATACAGGGAAAAAAAGGTATGGCAGCGAAGGTGCACCTGACCAGTCCAGTTGATAGCGAAAAGGATGCTAATTTAATACTTGACTATGGCCAAATGGGGTTAAGTGGTCCAATGAAGCAGGCCTTCAACAGAAAATTTGAGCACATGGGAAATCCGTTTACAGCATCGTTGTTACAGGTAAAAAAAGACCCCATGCTTCAGCATGCGATTCAGAACGCCGAGAAAGCAAAGATATCAGGAGGTAGACTAAATAATCGTTCTCGCCAGGCAACGCACGTAGACACGTATATGAAAAATCAAGGCGAAGGAACTCGCCTTTCTGTTGGAGGAGGGGAAAGGCGTTCGTTGGATCAACACGTATTCGTTAAACGGNGGAAAAANTTTTTCTTGCTCCAAAANAGGGGCCAAATNTTAGGAGATTTNATGTCNAATACAAGNGATAGAAGNCTGNTGGAGCGTTTACGCGACGTCATGGTTTGGAAAATTGTAGGGCGCTGGGAAAAATTATGCNTGAGCATGACNTTTTTTGCCTGGTATGGTTGTATGATCCGGAGCAAAGANGAAATNCAGCGNTTCGAAAAATTTTTTATAAANAAGCCAATAGATATCAAGCGAAATACATTTAAGCATTGGCGAAGATACGTAGCTGATGCNATAGCGAGTAAAGCAAAGAGTCACCTACAAGAAAGCATGATGGCTTTAGAAGCCAAAAGTGGAACGATGCAGGTTGCAAATGCAAACATGAAAAATTTAAANANCCAGCTATATCAGCANCGTTCAACTATAACNGCATTAGAAAAACAAAAAGTTGAAATGGGGGAGATGATGGCCANCCTAGAAAGAAAAAACGAGNCCCAAAGACANGANATGAAAGACCTGAAACAACAGTTGAATCACTTGAAATCAGAGATGATGAAATACACCAAA
>LT659028.1:0-10030 GCA_900128575.1 Stramenopiles sp. TOSAG41-1 | reverse complement strand
AAAAATAAATTTAATAAGTATTAATAACACACAAAACATCTGTGTAGTATGTAGAAAATAACAGCAGTTGTTTTGAATAATAATAATATATTAAAATAAAAATAAAGCCACATTCGTTTTTTTTTCATAATAAAGTGAGAGACTATAATTTCAATAATTTTTTATTGTTGTTTTATTGGTGTATTATTATTATTTTATTTATTATCATCGGTAGTATTATGTAATAATATCAATAAATATATTATTATTATTATTTATTATTTTTTTCAATTTTACATTATTATTATTCTTTTAATAATTTAATATATAAATAAAATTCATTATTATTTATTTTAATAATAATTAATTTCAATTATTTATTGACTACTATAACTACTCTAATTAATAATAATATAAATATATTTATTATTATTACAAAAAAAAAATTAAAAAAAATAATTTTTTTTTTAAATTTTTTTTTATTTTTTTTTTTTTGTGTGTAATAATAATAACGTAATAATATAATAATAAATCTAAATCATTATTATAAATTATATTTTAATATATTAATATATATCGTTTTTTTTCCTCTACTATCTCATTATTAAATTTTATCATTTTTTTATTAATTAATTTACACATTATTTTTAGTAGTGTATATCATATCTCGGAAAAATAATAAAATCTCGTGAATCGACAAATGATTCAACAAGAAGGATTCGAAATACGCATCAAACAGTTTTAAATAGAACAAATTACCCTTTCAAAAAATGACGTCAATTTTGTAACGTAAAAGTAGTAGAACCAATGGCGTCTTCACCTAATGAATTCAACTTCTATGCCTGCTTATGGAAAAAAGATAAGCATAGGAACAGCTGCCCTGGAATTCTTATACCAGATACACTCACTTTTTCTAACGAATCTCAGTCGCTGTATTTTTGCAGTAAATCCAAACGGAACCTAAAAAAAATTCTAAAAAAGAGTCACTACGATGGAAATGTCTACTATGATCAAACGGATATACTGAAACGCTTCGGGAAGCGGCAGCTACAGCCACGGGAGTTTTCTGAAGTCCCCGACCCAACTGAGGCAAAAAAGCAGTTTCGCACCTCAGGCACCATAGTCGCGAAGTTGTTTTGGGAGGAAAATAAGACCATTAAATCCAAGTATCTAAACAGAAATCAACTGAAGCATTTTATTGAACAGCAGTGGCCTGACGAAACTGGATCTGATCAAGATAGCGACACTGGGCTTGTACCCGATTCAAGTATACAAAGAGATTCAAAGCTCCGGAAGTACGTTCTACAAAGATTTGTGCAACCGAGTGGTGCAAGGCACAGTGCAATAAAAGTTACCTGGACACAGAAGTCTTGCCGCATGAAAATCTGTACAAATGTGAACAACTATGACAATTTGGAAATAGATGTAGACAATAGAATGATGACCTATGACGACATGCATCAGCCGTCTACATCATTGGCTGTTGAAAAAAATATTAGCAGCAAATCTTTAGTAAAAAAGCTATTGTCGTCGTGCAACGCGATTGCAAATCATATTTCTATGGGTTCTCCTCAATACATGGAAGTCTGCCAAATGACAGTATATTTTGGGCTTGACAAATCTGGTAACTTATATACTTTGTGGGCGACAAACTTTATTTGTAGCAATATTAGGTCATCCACACGATCTATGTTACATGTATTAAGAAATACGCAAAGAAGACGGAAGGTCGTTCCATCCAAGGAGGAAAGCAACAATCAAATGGATACAAATTCGAAGGACGGGGCCAAAACACTTCTGGAGCTTTGGGGTCAGGACACAGAGGAAGCCTGGGATGATATCGATCTAATTAAAGTGAAGCATAATCAACCAATACCATTTTCTACTAGAAATACAGACGATTTAATTCGACTGGAGACTTTTCATAAAAGTTTGGAACAAAAATATGAAAGCAATATAGAAAAAAAAGTTTCTCCCAAAAAAATATCTGCGAAAGCCCTAGTTCAAAATATGCTTTTTAAGAAAAAATCTTTAAATAGATTTAAATGCCCGGTCGAACACTGCGATCGTAGAGAGTCACTAAATGCTCAGCCATGCGAGGCTACAATTAAAGATATTGTTGATTTCTATAACTCAGGTTTTAGGATTAATCAAGATCTCAATTCTCTAAAACTAGAAGAGCTGGTAATGTTAGGCGTTGCACCACTATTTGGCCCAAAAAAAAGGCAAGAAAGAGATATTCCAATCGTTTTGCAAAAGTATGTTCCAGGCAAATCAAAACGTCGTTATTATCTACTTTGTAAAGACCCTACTTTCATGTATAGAACAATCCGAGTTTGCCGTAAATGTAGCTTTATATTCTTAAATCGTGCAAAATTATCGCTAAAAAACCAAGTAGCAGAGATCGGAAGAGCGTCGTGTAGGGCTTTATATTCTTAAATCGTGCAAAATTATCGCTAAAAAACCAAGTAGCAGCAAACAATATTCTCAATGAGGAGGTTCTAAATCGTGGAAAAACAGCGAAAGTGATTCGAAAATGTGCCGGTCCAGTAATACCAATAAAGAGTAAGGTCTTTGATAGATTAGCGACAGCAAAGTACACTCGAAAAAAATATGTGCCGCAATCGACTAATAATGTAAAACAAAAGCGCCCTGAAAGTGCCGGTGCACGCTTGAATTTAAGAAAGAGTAAGAGTGAATTTGATGTTCCAAAATTTAATGTTCCACCACGACTTCCAAAAAACCTTGAAGGTTGGGAGCCACCCAAAAAATGGAAAGAAATTTTGGAGTCCCGTCGGTTACGTGCCCCCTCTGCAGAATGTAGGATAAAGAGACATTATTCGACGTACTCTATACCAAAGAATATGAAGAATGAGAAAGCAGCGAATAAGCGATCTAGACGCCCCAAAAGTGCGCCATCATCTCGACCAACGATGCCTAATGAGCTTTGCACAGCAAGTGAAAAGACAAAGAAAATGATCGAAATGCAATTTAAAATTTATGGTGTCAAAAGCCTAGCCGATTTGAAGAAGAACAATTTCGATAGATTAAAACATCATGATAAGAAACTGTCGAAAATGCACCAAACAAATACTGCTGCAAGTAGGCTGCGCCAAAAAAAAACCGAAAAATTAAAACGCCCACATTCCGCTCCAAGCAAGCGAAACAAAGTTAAACAGAAAACGGGAAGACGCCGAAAAAACTTGGGAAAAAAAGTGAAAACAAATTTTAAGCGTGAAAATAATGAAAGTAAAACTAGGCAAAATGTCGACGAGGCTAGGATTGTTCCAGATCAAAATACCAGTATTGAGGATTACCTATACTCATTTAAAGACCATCGAGCTTTCATAGAAACAGCAAAAGCTATGAATTTGCCATCAAATGCATATAATGATAAAATTGGAGACAAAAGCCCGATTCATCAGACTCCAGCACCTCTAAATTTAGCTCCGCTATCTCCATCCTTTGTGGAAAAATCTGGCCGTCAGTACCTCTCTGCAACCAAAAGTGGAGAAGTTTTTGTATAATTTTATTAAGCTATGTTAAAGAACAAAAAAAATTTTAATGGTAATCTAAAATAATTTTTCAAATGTTATACAATCACAATCACAATCAGTACACTCGATTTCGCAGTATTACTGATTGTTTTATTGCATTGTTGTGGTGGCGGAGATAATTTCCTTTAACAAGCTTACTACTTAATTTTAAAGGTTACTAAGACTCGCACCTGATTTATCAAATGAACCTAAAAGTTACTACACACGTTGCTTTTTAATTTTAGGCGAATATGGTACAAGTTCTTTGGCAACCGAAACAACTTCTCGGTGGATAACAAAATGTTGAAAGAGATAGTTGTCTTCCACACTCGTTACTTTGCGTACATGCGGTTACAAAAATATTGTAGACTAGTCTCATAGGATTGCCGGCATGCTCATTTGTATAAACACCAGGTGTAAATAAAATAAACTTCCCATGAGCGTTGTAAATGGAGGCATTACTTATGTTTTGAGTGGGCTCTAGGACCAAAACTTTGTAGAAAGCTGCAAGGGTCGCATTCTGCGGCTTTCCTAATTGTAATAATGTATAACTTTCGTTTATCAAGGTCACTGATATTGACGAAGGCACTGGAAGTGGCAAGCAATTGAAGCCGTTTCCTCCATTAAAATGATCGCTGCACTTGGTATTAGATAATCCATAGCTAGAATGACAATAATTTGAACCACTAGTAGAACAAGTTTGGACTCCACATATTGAGCCTGTGCAAGAGCCATCAAGGGCAAATGGTGAATGGCCAAATTTTGAATTTATTAAATTTAAAGTTGGTATATTTACGCCATCCTTATTCGTATATATATTTCCACCATCATTAGCAGTGTTGTTCACAATGGTGACATTAATCATGAGTAAATTTCCATTTGCATTTGTGTATATTCCACCTCCTAAGCCACTAGCCTCATCTGCTTCGTTCAGTCGGAGAATGGACGATTCAATTCTTGCAGTAAAGCCAGGAAATGCGCTCCCAATGCGACCATCTAGTGAAATAGCACCGCCATGAGTCGTTAAAGCATCAGCACCATTATTCTCAATTATACTATTTGAAACTGTCAAAGTGCCACCTCTCTGGAATATTCCAGAGCCACGCATTGCTGTGTTGCTATGAATTAGTACTCTTTTGAGAATACAAGTTGACTTATAACAACTAACGCCAGCTCCAATATCAGAATTTACACCATCATCTACACCATTGGAGCACATAGAACCACCATTATAATACAAGATTGAATCATCTTCAAGCCTCAAGGTCCCACCGCCTGTACTTTGTTTCCCGCTACCAGAATAATCAGTAATAGTATTATTCGTAAAATTCACATTGATTAAGTCAACACTTGAATTTGTAGCCCATAAAGCACTTCCTCTGTATGCGTGGTTTCCAAAAAATATCGCATTTGAAATATATATGAATGCAGAATCTGCCCTTATAGCACCGCCAAACTGATGATAACCAACATTATTGCCGTTTCGTATATTTAAGTTCTTCAGTATTAAATTACCACCAGCTTCAACGTTAAACAACATACCAGAACTACCATGACCAAAAATACAAGGAAACCGGTTTCTTTCATTAACTACTCCAATGACACGTAAAGTGCCTTGAACCGTGGCTTTTGAATAACTCGGGTAAATATCATCTCCCCCAGAGTGAGACACACTTAAGCAATCATGGCTGACAACAGTTGTTACATTCATTCCATTGGCAGTTAACCTTGGCATTTCACAGTGAATATTTAGCTCTGTTGGCGGACCGCATCCTTTGTTGTTGCATGCAAAAATTTGAACAGGTGTAATTAGTTTCTGAAATTCCGCGGAATGAAAAATATGTGTAGGAGATTGCATAACTATCTCTTCCATCGCAAGTGCAAAAAAACCATACCCCGTAGTTTTGGAAATTTCACCTGAGAAATCACCATTAGTTTGGTATTCAGTAACACATGTACATTCTCCAATTTGTGATGTGGTCCCGTAATTTTCAGTTTTGACATAAAAAGCGCCCATTTTTCTAGTGTCGGAAGCCCTAGTACACTGTTTAGCACATAACTGGACGGTGTTCAATTTCGAATGCTGATAATCATAATAATCCATTGTTTGAGACATTTTTTTAATAACTGGAGGTTCTTTACCGTATGTAACATCTTCTGGTGGATATGTTTTGATGGTTTTAATAAGAATGCTATCAGCTTTGTATACTCGCGAATCAACTGATATACTATAGCTGTTGTTGTCGAGGTTAAACTTCAGTGCCACGTCCTTCAACTCTGGTGAAGAAGGCAAGTGCTTATTTACTCTTTGGCAGGCAACTCCTGGAGAAATATATCCTGCACTCGTCGCCCGCTTCCCTAACTTTGTCATGCTTATAATGTTGTCATTTTGATACACAGCTTGGATTTGATTTCCATTTGAGGCATTTATTGTTCCATCAGTCCATGCGTTGAAACCATCATCAACAGTCACTAATTGGTTGTCGTTCGGCCACCAATCTACCGCAGTGTCATCTTCCCACTTCCACTTCCCTTTAAATGATCTTTTAGATATTAAACCAAGCCATAACTGGCCAACGTTGCTATCTTGCACTGCATCCGCTTGGTGACGTAAATATTTGATCTTAAGATAATCTTGCAAGGAATGAATTGAGGCGAGTTCGCCTCCGAGCTTATTACACATGCCCTGAGCGCGAGAGTAATATACTCCTTCCCAGCCAGCGAAGTAAGTTACACGAGGCAGTCGCTGGCAAAGTACTTGGAACTCGTTCAGTCTGCTTTGGCTAAGTATGGTTCTGGGGGTGCTTTTAGATTGGGCAATAACATATGTATTGCCTCCTACTAGACTCGAATTTGCTTTTGTACCATCATGACTTCCAGTAAACGGTGAAGGATTTGTAGTCTGAAATTGGTAATCAAAATTAGTTCCGTCAACCCATTTCCAGCTTGAGCCCGCAACGTCCCAGTACCCACCAAGATACAAATTACTTTCTGTTATTGAAAGTGCAGGATGTATGCCTTGTATAATACTTACTTCTAAGTCAGAGTGCACAGAGGCATACAAACCGCCATTGGAAAGGCACCATTGTATTCCATCTTCCCATTTCATTTTTTCGTTACTGTAAAAGAAATCTGCCCGATTCAGTATAGTCGACGAACGTGCCATACAAGAAACCATCATGGTTGCGCAAATCAAGAGAGCGATGAAATGCATGGTACGCATTACTTGCACGCGTATAATTCCTTTTATGGATCTTGTAGCCGTAGACATGAAACAAGGGAGTGACAGATGAATGAGACACGTTTCCCCTATCCTGATGAAGTACTCGTAGAAGTGTCGTGGCCAGGAGTAGGACCAGAGGAAGAGGAGGGGGAGGGAGTCTTTTATTAATAATAATAATGATGCATAATAATAATATATAATAAAAAATTATTATAATTATTATTTATTGCTATGCTAGTATTATTATATTAATAATAATAAATAATAAAAAAAAAAACAACACTGCTGAATATGAGATGAAGAAGAAAAAGTTTTTTTATATTATAAAAGAAAAATTTTCTAATTATAATACACCGGAGTGTAAGTAATTTTTGTGTTAGAATCCATAGGACGACTCAGTTCGCATGTAGAGTTGTTGCTATTTTATAAGTGTCCTTTCAATATGGCGGTAGTGAGTCAACAACAAATGATTTCATTTCCTTCTTTTCNCTTGCAGCATGAATTAGATGGAAAGACTCAGATTGTGAGTTCCTACAGAACTTTTCCCCTCCCTCTTTAGCAGGGGAATATAAAGATAATGGGGACCATAATGATGTAGAGAGAGAGATAAAAAGAGTTTAAAGTTGAGCGAAAAGCTGTTGTCATTTTTTTAATGAGAAATATTAACAACTAAAGGGGAAACTTCTCCAGTAGGCTGACTACCAGGTTTGTTTCTTTCATTTTCCTCGACCTTCTAAAACCAACAATAATTTGATAGGGGTTGTTGATTATAAACTCAGGTCTCCTAGGTATCCTCGACCATCAAACAACGCTAATAATAGAAATAATACACTTTATGCCAACAACACCAATCTCATCCTGTATTACAGTATCAAGTCTCGCTCATTCAAACTACGAGGAAACGTTATAAAATTACTACTAGGGCTAGCAGCTGATGATGACAACAACAAAACAACAACAAAATGAAATCATTATACGAAAATTAACAATGAATAAAATTAAAAAACAACAATAAGTTGAAATAATAGTATGATGAAGATTAATAAAAAAAAAAAAAGTACTACTACTCTACTCATTGTAATTCATTCGTTGGATGCGTTACCTGTCAAATCAAACAGGATGCCAGGACGCTTACAACTTATTAGCTGAAAAACAAACAACCTAGTAGATGCATTAAGCATGTCAAAAATGGTTGATCAAGGTTCCCAGATGGCTGGAAACTGGGAAAGGAGAAGGCCGGAGGAAGGTGGTGGTTGGGAGACCTTGTACGACAAGGATGGATTTGCGTATTATTACAGCCACTATACTGGAGAGCAAACATACAGTATGCCTAAAGAATATGCACACGCACAGGGTATTATGACAGTGTCTAGGCCAATAACTGACATTCCAACGGCTGCAATTTTTCATGGTCACTCTCCAACTAGAAGAATTATGCAATTGAATAATCAAGGTCAATATGATCAACATTATGGTGTTCAAGGAGAACACGTCGAGCACGCTTCAGTTTGGGAGAAACTATACGACGAGGAGGGCTATGAATATTACTATAATCACGAAACAGGAGACTCTACCTACGATGTTCCGCCAGAACTAAGTGGCGTAGAAGCAAATAGTAATCATAATGAATACGAAGAGGAAGGTAGCCACGAAGCAGCAACTTCAATCCAGAAAATAGTTAGGGGTTATCAACATCGAAAAATAGCNTTGCAAAAAAAGGAGNTGTTTGAAAATATGACTAAGATGCACAATGATGCAATTATAGATAAAAGCGAACTTCAAGCTGCTATAAAAATACAAAGCCTTGGAAGGAAATACACTTGCCGCAAAAGATATTTGATCAAGAAAAAATCGACAGTTATAATACAAAGTCTAATTCGCGCTAAACTTGCAAAGGTTAATGTAAAAACACTAAGGGCAATGTCGCCGGTGTTAGCACGATTAAGCGCCGCTATAGCTGAGAAACATTCCTTGTACGGATCAGAAATTAAAAATGCCAATGATTTGTTTATAAAAATGGACAAGGATGGAGACGGTCAAATTTCAAAAGAGGACTTTAGTGCTGCTGTGAATAGATTAGATATTGGTATGAAAGAGAAGCAAATTAATACCTTGATTTGGGCCATGAACTCACATACGTACACAGAACAGCCAAGAATCCATTACGATGATTTCTTGCGTGGAATCCAAATTGGAAAAGCAAAATATAACAAGCTTCAAGATTTGGCTTCTATGCCACAAGAAGCCGAACAACCTATGGCACAATCAAGTGATGGGCATGATTCTCAAGATTCTCCATACGAAAATGAAGATAATGAAAGCAATAGCGGAAATGAAAGTGAGGCTGGGATAAGTTCACAGAGCGATGATGATGAAAATGGCGACGAGGAGAAGGAAGAGAAAGACAATAATGATTTAAAATCGGATAAAGATGTAACAGAAAGTGAAATCTCCATAGGTTTTGAAAGTGCAAACAATGAAGAATCGGAAGCCGAGGAAGAAAATGATGTAGATACACAGACTGAGACAAAGACACCACAGCAAAGGGAGTCTCATAAAAGCAAGAGGAAACGGAAGAGAAAAGAAGCCGGAAAACCGCAAAAAAAACTTAAACGAAAAACTAAATTATCGAAAAGTGTTCCCACGTCAAAACGTGTTTCGGCACGTCCACCTGTTCCTAAGCAGTATCATGAAGAATTTGAAACCCTTGGAGTCAATCAAGTGGTGGATAGTACAAAAAGAGTTGGCTTCTTGCGAGTTACAAAGGCGAAGCTGTTAAAGAGGATTGAGGAGAATTCAGATGACGGTGATGCGTTCAGAAAGTTAGGTTTTTTACTTCATGAACAGAAAAAATATTTGGAAGCAGTCGAAAAGCTTCAAAAGGGAATCTCACTTGGCTATAAAAATGGACGCGTTTGGCGCACAATGGGGCACTGTTTTTATGAGCTTGATCAAGTAGATAGCGCCCGTGAGTCCTATGGTAGAGCGATGAAACACAAGTCAAATGAAGACGCTCCACTCATGTTCTATCGTGCGGCTAGAATGGAAATGAGACGGGGCGAGTACAGAAACGCATATGAAATATTACTAAAAGTGGAATCAAGATTCAAAAAATTTAATGATCGTCAGTCAGTATGGTTCGCTCTCGGTGCATCTGCTTACTCTATTAACGAACCGAGAAAAGCAATCAAACATTTCAAGCAGGCTTTACAAGAGCAAGATTCTGAAACAAATTTTAAAATGAAAGGCAACTTCAAACGCGTGACATTTTATCAAATGGCACGGGCGTACG
>LT659027.1:0-10033 GCA_900128575.1 Stramenopiles sp. TOSAG41-1 | reverse complement strand
ACTCGATTTCGCAGTCTTACTGATCGTCTTTGTTGTATTGTTGTGAAGGAGATTAAAATTTTCTTTAATTTATATATGTATTGTTGTGAAGGAGACTAAAATTTTATTTAACTTAGTTATATTAAACTTCATGTAGTAATATTTATAGCTAAAAAAAAAAAAATCTGATTGGGACAACGCTTTTGAATCCCAAAGTGTTACTATTTGCTCGCACAAGAAGAAAATACAATGATTCAAGTCAGCATTATTGCAATTATTAAAATATAAAAGATCAGCTAACAAAAAAAAGAAAAAACACACACAGACAACGTTGCCGTACGAAGTAGTGTAGAAAGAACGAAATGACCGACAGCGGCAAACGTTGAAGTCACATCGATAAAGTGACGCGTATAACAAGATCGTAATTCGATTCGGTGCCAACAATATTGGATTTCGATGGATCTTTCACAATTTTACATGCTACATTTAGTTTAATGCCCTCTAATGCACCACGAATAATGCCACCATAAATGTTTGAGTAAGCTAATGAATCAAAACCATTGTTCTTCGTTTCAACAAATTCAGCAATAGGATTATAGTTCATAAATACTGAAACCTCAGAAAATTCGCTGTTCCAGTTTCTCAGCTCAGCACTTGCACCAAGAAATAATTTGAATCCTACTTTTGTCACAAGTTCCATAGTCTCTTTAAATGATGAACAGGAGGATACTAAATCTGCCTTCGATAATAATTCATCAACCAACCGTGTACCAATATTATACCCAATAGACTCCAAAGCAACATTGACATCATCAATACTTTCATAGTCCTTTAGCAGTTGGGTGACTAAGACACCGTAAGTGAGAAGTAGCAATTCGGGTCTGCATCTGTCCGTGTTTTGAAAGGCTGCGGTTCCTAAACGATTCAATTCTGAAGCCATTCGACTTCTTGGAAAGTTTACGTTATGCTCTTTTGAGCGTCCTCGCCTGTATAGTTGATCGGTTTTGGTTTGTCACTTCACAGAAGTCGAGGTTTATCAGCAGCAGAGGAGAGATGATGATGATTATTATTGATGATGGATGATGATATTATTATTATTTTTTTTTTTTATTATTTATTTATTTAGTCTATTATTATTAATTTTTTTTTTTTTTTCTGGTTGATATTATTTATTATTATTATTATATATTATTATATATATTATTATTATTATATCATTATGTTAATGAACTTTATTTATATATAATATATATTTTTATTATTATTACGTTATAATTTAATAATATATTAATAATAATAATATTCTTCATTATTAATTATTTATTAATATGTAATAATTGAAATGATAGACTACAATAGTTTTTCGATTTTTTCGTATATCCACATCATCATCATCATCATCAGATCTAATAAATTAAAAAAAACGATTATGGAATGATGATCGTATAGTAGTCGTCTCGTCGTCTTATAATATAATAATAATTTGAAATAATAATAATAAAAATGAAGTCGTAAAAAAAATTGTTATTTGAAGTGTCCGGTGTAGGTCTCTCTCCTCAGATGCACTAGCTAATGCAGAGGCCTAAAACCAACAACACCAGATAGGGTTGTTGGTTATAAACTCAGGTCTCCTGAGTAATGCAGGCCAAGTCGTAGAAGTGGACTACACGTTTGCCGGGAGTCGAGGTATTTTGATCCTATCATATTAACAAAATTTAATACATAATATACTTAATTGAGTTGTCCAAAAAAATGATTACTCAAAGCGTATTTATTTGTTTCTGAGTATTTAAATCTGTACACTATGTAATCACGGATTCTAAATCTCAATCTGAAATCCAGACACCGAGTACTCTACTACTAAAAATTTAGATCTGATAATTGTAATATGATTTCAAATGATATGAAATCAAAAAATATTGCCGATATGTGTGGTGTCGAGTAATGATGATGATGAATGATGACGATATTTTTTATTATTATTATTATTATTAATATCATTATTTATTATCTACATCATCATCATCATCTTCTTTTTTTCTACTTCTTAATAATCTTTTTTGTGAGCTCGGGGCGACATGTGTGTGGGAAAATCGCATCCTACATACGCGACTCAAGACATCTTTGAGATGGGATGTTGTGAAAGTGTGGCGAATGAAAATGTGTTGATTTAAGTTGAATGCACTATGAGTATTACAAGTCACGTGTGAGAATAACATGATGGCTTTCAAGCGCTATTTTTTTCTTTTTTTGTCTATTGTGGCGCTCTCCAACGTCAAGCTTGTAACGAATGAACAATACTTTGGGCTCCGTACATTTAATGCATCTGCTTATAAAAGTTCGACCTTATTGCATTCCCTGGATATGAAAGTTGTGAAGAGAGCAAAACACAATGTTCTACCCCTATCGCTTCTACGCTACGAGCTTATGACTTTTCTTTATACCTTTCAGTCTAAACTGTATAGCATAGCACCAAGTCATGCACCACAGCACTTCCAAGATTATCCACGTACAGCAATCCAATATTTTCAGCAGCGCAAAGTAACTTATAGAAACAAAAGTGAGTACATCATGAAGTTTCTAAAGCGGTATCCTTCCAATCCAATGTTGTTGAGCGATGTTGCTAGACTGTTGCACGAAATGGATATGGAACTATATGCGTTAGACTTTTATAGTCAAAGTTTAAGTATAGATGGTCTGGCGACCAACAACATGGCAAACTACTACGTTGAGACTAAGCACTTAGATTTTGCAGAGCGTCTCTATCAAATGTCGATTTTAGTACGGCTTTCAAGTCTCAATTTCGGGAAATGTGAACATTGGGATGTAATCGACGATTTTCATAATTTCAGAGCCGTAGATACTGTGCATAAACTTTCAAATGACACAAGCATTGTATCGTCGTTTTCAATATTTGTTGGGGGATTCAGTGGGCATTTACTTAGTGTAAGATATTGCCAGGTATATCTTGGAAATCAACGATATATGAGTAAGTTTCGGTACAAGAAGCCTAACTCTGTACACGATATTAAGAGAGTTGATATAGTGAAGTGCAATACAACCGTATCTTTTTTGCAGGGTTGGCGGGATAACTATTATCATTTTCTCCTGGAAATAGTACCAAATTTTTTTGTAGTAAAAGAGCTTCTTTCAAAACATTTTTTCGGGTTCGAATCAATATGTATTTTAATGCCCAAAATTAAAAAAAAAAGCTTGTATGAACAAATTTTATCAAAAACCAATATAACTGCAAACTCGCACGTAACAGTTATTCTTCATTCGACGAGTACATCGAGGGGTGAAGTTCTTTTTCGTACGAGGCGCCATTTTTCTATCTGCTGGTTGCAGGAAAGACCTAGAGAGACTAAAAATTCTTTTTGGTTTTCATTAGATAAAATAAGCAATCACAATACATCTCCAACTATATACCCATCTTCGTTGTTTGTGCCATCCTCATATATGGTTTCTAAGCTACGCTCAAAAGTAAGCTTTGCGAAATCGTTTAATATTTCAAGAAATATTTTGTATGCGGCTCGAGCTGGTTCGAAAAGGAGTAATGTTGTCGGAGAGGAGATTATTCTTTCTGCCTTTAAACTTAGGTATAAGAAGCTCTTTCAGGTGTTTTGTGGTAGTAATATGAGTTTGCTGGAGCAAGTGAACTTGTTTCATGCTGCTTTGGTTGTGATGGGAGCACATGGGGCTGCTTTGTCTAACATCGTTTTCTGTAGCAGCGATGTTTTAATAATTGAGTTTCCATTATCCCCGCCATTCGAAGGTGTGTATTTTAAATTTATAAGTAAACTACTCTCTCTTCGATACGTAGCCCCTAGTATGGCAGCTATGAGATATCTAGGAGATCTAGTTTTGCGACCTAACATGGTGTTGCTGTTAATGCGATTGGTGGACAGATGGCTCTTTAGGCCTCGATTATAGGAAAGGTGCGTGCGTGTTTTCCTCCTGAGTTAAAGACTTTTTGTTTCAAGCCTAAAATTTATCAATATGAAGATAAAATTTATCAATAGGAATATGAATGTGGGTGTATTGCGGTATTACGATTATTGGCATTTATTTCACGCCAAACCGTACGAGCTAAGGGGCAAGCAAGCACGCGAACAACTTTTGAATTATTACGACGGAAACCATAGTTGGTGGAAGGCACTGGAAGCTGTGATGAGGAGCAACAAAAAAAACAAACAAGGTCATGGACCGCTCCCACACGCAAAGGTTCTTCTTGTAAGATGCTGGATAATGGTTTATGAGAGATGTTTTAGTGGTTTCGAATGAGAAGTGAGTTAATCGTTTTCTTTAACTTGCAATTTAATCCCAGTAAAAAAAAACTAAGAAATAATGACGGACATAATGTCAAAGATATTTTCGCAAAGTTTATAGAAACTTATTATTGTAGATGTTCTACGACGTTCATGCATTCAAAAAGGTATGATATGGTTCGTTGGATAGAGTAGCTGGTCTCTTAAAATCATTTTAAATTACAGTTAAATCATTTTACTTAACTTAAATAGCTTAAGAAATTACTCATTATATTTAATACTATCAAATTCAAAAAGTCGATTTCGTAGTATTTCAGATTTTTGTTTTTTTCATTCTTTTGTCCCTCTAAACCCTTGCAACAATCAATATGGTCGTTTTTGGCCAACTTGACCTCGAGGGTAATTATATCCTTTTTTGATCCAAAAAGGTTAAGCATACGGTTACCAGAGTCTCATCATATCATACTAGCCTTTTTTCCACAATCCGATCTAGGCCATCTACGTTTTACATGTACTTTTCGCTACTTAACTAAATAATACATGTATCTGTGGTATTCCAACAAGTTTCCAATGTTTGTTCCTACACAATTTACGCGTTGTGCGATACAGACCAAAACACGATTTAAAAAAGTTTTTTGGTAACGCACTCTGAGCCTTTAAGTTACAACTGGAAAAGGTAAAGTTTTGTCTTTCTGCCATCGAATGAAACCGCTTAGGTTTTGGCTTTATTATTAAGTCTCGTGGTAAAGGCCCAATTCCATATTCTGCTGTCGTGTCGCATTGATCACAGGCTGATGAGCATCGACACGATGGAATTTGATAGACCAACACTGTTTCTCTATCATACTCAACGCGGAGCCTTGATCTACATTGAGAAAGGTATATTGCAAAGCCACAATCCCAAAAAAGTTTCAGTTCAGTATCAGTAGTTTCTTCGACTGCGGATAACAATGTAATCAGCTTTTCATTGTCTACAACAATTCCATTTTCTCTATTGAGAAATTCCAAATGTTTTTTGTAAGATGCAGGTGATTTGCGTAACATCATTCCGACCTCGGAATGCGATTTGTATTTTACTTGTACGACACAATTTTGTATGTTAGTGTACCAAAGTCGTTCTTTTTTATACAAGTCTGTTCTAGATTGGCATATTTCCCTAGTTGCAATTCCGCATAGCTTATCGGAGGGAGGGTACTTATTTTGACTAAGTGTTTGAATAATAGCTTTCAGTATTTTTTCTTGTACTTTGATATCATAATCGGCACTGTTTGAGAATTTCAAGTTCAAGCTTGCATATCTCAACTTTGGATTAAAGACAACAGAAGTATCTGTAATACCAGAAGTAATTATATTATCAACATAGGCCTTTCGTATCGCCATAAGTGATATAAGGTCATTTACTGAATTCTCAATACATACTGTGATATCGCAACTACTTCCAATAATGTTCGAATTCGCTATCTTCTGTGTACTTTTGAGAGCTTCTCGTATGCGCACACGATCAAAGTCTTTATTATCATTTGATGGATCCCGTATGAACCGTAGGCTTTCTTCTTCGCAAATATTTTCCAGTGTCTTTTTCTCATAATTCAATAGAGGACGTATAATAGGCAAATCGTGATTCCACGCAGTGATTGCATCTATGGCACGTAGTCCATTATTGCCGCTACATCGGAACATACGTAGCAAATACGTCTCAATTTGATCTCCAAAATGATGGCCTGTTATCAACAAATCGATTTCATTTAATTTACAAGTATCATATATCTTGCTGTATCTTGCACATCTAGCCCACTCCTGAATACAATTACTAGATCCAATGATTTTACCTATATCATACTCTTCAAAACTGTTCAGAGTGACTATAAGTGTTTCTACAGTGGTGCAAGACTCGTATACACTATGTATATAACGTGCTTCTGACGTGCTACCATTTCGTAGACCGTGGTCAACGATAATTGCAAATATTCTATTACATTCTAACATTTCCGATAGATTGCAACTTGACCCTTTCAACATCTTAAATAATGTCTTCAAAAGAAACAAGAGAGCCGTGCTATCAGTTCCACCAGATAGTGCAACACCGATCTTTTGCCGTCTCCTTTGCTTTGCAAATGTCGTACCACTTGATGACATTATATCCACCATCTTGGTTTCAATACTAGATATTATATCACCGAGTACCTTTCTATCACTATTCTCAGGGCTGTTATCATTCGGGCAGAGACTAGTTGAGTAAGCACGACGATGATTTGTTTCAGCTCCTTGAAAAAATTGGTTTTGTATTTTCGTCCAAGCAACCATAGCACCTCCGCTCTTCAGCGGTTTTCTAGCCTTACTTTTGCCAACGTTTATCAATAGATCTTGTGGAATCTTCTTGTCACCATTATACAACAAAATATCTGGTAGCATGTGATTCCAACGCCTATAGCAAAAAAATATATCCACCATACTGGAGCCAACGTATGCTGATCTTTCAGCCACGCTGTCTCGCACTTCGTGCAAGTCCACGCCGGGCATATTTTGTATGTACATGTCACCTGTATCGAATCCAGCTGGGCCCACCGTGATAAAAGAGCCCCCAACCTGTTTTTCATCTCCCCGATCGATCCGAGCTGCACCGCGATAGGAGGATAACTCTGACGTGTGTGAATTTATGGTATCAAACAGAAAACCTTTTAGAAGTTCATACGGCAGAAAAAATCCAACGGATACAAGTATAGGTATGTCAAAAGCCAACTTCCCACGCGCCAAAGTAAAGGGATCGCTGTTGCAACCTATTACGTGCAACTTTAGGTTGTTCAAACAAATGTGTTTTACAGGCGTTTCTACGGTAGATTCTGGCCTTTCACACTCACGTTGTCTTGAGGTTGTAACTGCTTCAATAGTACTCAAATCTTTTCTATTGTGCAAACGAGTCAGCGTTAGTATTGCAAAGTCCCCGGTGCCAAATAATAGTGTATTCGCCTTACATGTTCTTTTCACTACTTGACTCACAGAACTAGAGAAAACGGTGAACGGGGACGTGAGCAAATCGTGTTGCCTTCCACGGGAAGACAATACCCAAACACTTGCGCTTGGGCAAGCCTGTGCAAAATATTTCCAGCGCATTACTTTCAGACAAGTTTTCTTGCTCTTCGACGGCTCAAGCCCATCCACTCAAAGTGAGCAAACAATCTCAGGAAGGCCACGAAAGCGAACAGTAAGCTGAAATAGGTGAATTTCTGGGTCCGCGAGAGTAAATTGGCTGCCAACAATAAGTGTACAGTATTGGCCTGCGCACTGCGCCTAAACTTGCAATGCTCTCCGTTGTGTTAGGTCAGATGATTGGTCACCCATATGATTGGCCACCCATCCACTAATGATTAGAAATAATTACGGTTGTGACCTTTTTTGGTTTTCCGTACGGTTGTGACGTGTTGCATAAGTACGGTTGTGACGAACCTGTTGTCGTGTTTTTTTTCTTCTTCTTCTTCCATCCTACACTTCTTATTGTTGTTGTTATTCTTCTCCTCCTTATTATCCTCTCTATCGATCTTCTCTCATCATTTTTTTTTATTATCCTCTAGTCGGAACATGGCCGTAGGTACGGCCATATTCTCCTATTTTTAGAAAATAAATCATAACTTCCTCAAAAATTAATATTTTTTCTAAAACCCCGGATTTGGGCTTTTCACGAGTTGGGCTTTCGACGCCAAATTTTTTCAACAAAAGGCTTCCGACCATTTTTTTTTTTCTGCGGCGCAAAAATTGAACAAAAAACTTTTTTTTTTTAGTATTTTTTATTAGAGTAGAATACAATGGGATTTTTTACATTTTTAAAATATAATATAACGCATTATAATTAGTTTTTTCAGTAGCAAAATAAGTCAATAGTAAACAGTGTCAAATTTGACAATTTTATTGAATTTTTTTGAGAAGTCGAGAAGTCCTCTCAAAAATTAATTTTTTTTAGTAAANCCCCGGATTCGGGCTTTTCACGAGTTGGGCTTTCGACGCCAATAATTTTTTTCAGAGGGCGATGAGCACTTCTGGTTTTTCCATCGCTTCAAAAAAATTATTGCATCTTTTTTTTTTAGAAAAACAAACGCTTCCATTGTTATCCCATAATAAACAAAATAGCATAATTTTGCTAGAGGAAATGAAAATCTAGAATATAAACAAGTACGACAAGGAAGTGGAATCTAGTAATTTTTTTGTGGAAATCCACATAATTTTACAAATGCTGCAATTGTTATCCAATAATAAAAAAATAGCATAATTTTGCTAGAGGAAATGAAAATCTAGAATATAAATATAGTACGACAAGGAAGTCGAATCTAGTAATTTTTTTGTGTATTTTTTCCAAAAAAATAACCCTCATTCAAACGCTGAAAGCCTTACAGCAGGGAAGTACCATTGAAATTTATGGCCGTTCCTACGGCAACAAAAAATTCCGACTAGAGGATATATTATTATTTTTTTTTCAATTATAATTTTTTAATTTTATTTATTTATTTTTATTATAATCATTTCAATCATTCTCTTATTTTATTATTATTATTATTATTATTCCTCCTCCAACAACAACAACAACAATAACAACACTCTCTCATCACACCTACACCTCAGTCAAGAAGTAGTAGTAAAAGTATGAACATAATTATAATAATATAATAATAATTTTTCAAATAATAATAATTGAAATAATGATAATAATAATAAATAAATTTCTAATAAATAATTATACCAGCAGCAGTCCGAAAAAAAAATTCTAGGGCGATAGGTTATTGTTAGCGTGCCACCTCATCATTCTTCACTGTTGTAGTTGTTGTATTTAAAAAAAAAATTATATTAATATATATAATATATTTCATCAAATGTGATTGATAAATAATAATATTATTATTATATTATTATTATTATTTTTATAATAATATTCAATATTATTATACTATAAAGGTATAATAAAAATTCAATCAATAAAAAATATAATAATCGCGGGCCACGATCCTGCCTTAGCTAAAAATAAGGACCCCCTCTCTGTAATAGCATTAAATAGGGCTGAGTGGCACGGAACAACTACGTATGTGTGTGTGCGTGTATGTATGTAAAAATACTATATTTTGACGTCGATATTGCTGTAGTTGGGACCCCCCAACTAGAGGGCCGATTTTTCCAGTCTGAGAAATTGGCCTAAGCAAACTTTGCGGAATTGGTAGATTGGACCCTGGACCACTAAATGATGAGGATTGGCGGCGGTCGGATGCGCTAAAAAAATTTATTCGCGCAGATATTCAAGATTTAGTGTCTGAATTTGGCTACATGTATGCTCGCGCTTTGAATTCCCGTCTTCGAGCGGCTTTAAATAACACAACTATAACGTATAACTATTTGAAAATTAACTACTGATGTACGGGCACCCAAACTTCCTGCCAAACATACGCAGAAACACACTCACTTGCGCTCACTCACGATGATTACACGCACACTGACACTCACATGCACTCACGCACCTGGACACACACACTCACACGCACACACACACACACACACACACACACACACAATACACTCACTCCCTCCCTCTCCCTCTCTCCCTCTCCCTCCCTCTCTCTCTNTCTCTCTCTCTCTCACACACAAACAAACAAGTCTTTGCCCACACAAGCGATCCAATGCGGTGATAATCACACAAAAATCTTACTTGGGCCAACTTTTTGCAAATGCACCACACACACAAACTCTGAGCGCGCACAATATGAGCGGTAATGTGGTTGAACTGTGGAAGAGTGCTCCGTGCTCCGTAT
>LT659025.1:0-10090 GCA_900128575.1 Stramenopiles sp. TOSAG41-1 | reverse complement strand
AAAGTATTAGCATAGCAATGGATTAGATAATATAAATAAATAATAAATAATAATAATAATCATAAATAAAAAATAATAATAATAATAATAAATACTCCTCCATCATCACGGTAGAGGCGGTGGATACGAAACCATGTGCGCTGCAAGCCCACTCAACCCGACGATGCTAATCGATAAGTGAAGTGAAAAAAAACTCGCATCAAAGACATAAGGTATTTGATTTGGCCCAAATGTATGCAACCAATATTTTCAAAAGATCACAAAATCTATCGAGGCTATGTAAGAGCCTTTCCCTGTCTCAACAGTGCCGTGCCCTGTCCTCGGACAACAAGCCCTTCGTGTATCAAGACTTGTTCGAGTCTCCAAACAAACCCGACGTTCCATACAGAAAACTTGAGGGTTCTGAGGCATGGGTTTCTACTTTTGATTTAGATGGTCAAAAAATGCTAAAGGTGAAGCCAGAAGCTCTTACTGCTATTGCCGCTGAAGGCATGACTGACATAGCACATTTATTGCGACCGGCACACTTGCAACAACTTTCGAACATTTTGCACGACAACGAAGCTTCTGAAAATGACAAATTTGTTGCCATTGAATTACTCAAGAATGCTAATGTAGCTGCAGGCATGGTCCTTCCTGGCTGCCAGGATACAGGAACTGGGATAATCGTTGGTAAACGTGGTGGAAATGTCATAACAGACGGCGATGATGAAAGTCACCTTTCCCGTGGAGTTTACAACACATACACAGAAAGAAACTTGCGATATTCGCAAGTAGCACCTATGGACATGTTTACTGAGCAAAATACAAAAACGAATTTACCTGCCCAAGTTGAACTTTATGCAACTAAAGGGTGTGAATATTCATTTATGTTTATGGCAAAGGGAGGTGGAAGTGCAAATAAGACGTTTTTGTATCAGCAAACAAAAGCTTTGCTGAACGAGAAATCACTAGCGTCATTTATTGAAGAAAAAATCAAAAGTCTCGGTACAGCAGCATGCCCTCCATATCACTTGGCTGTCGTGATAGGGGGTCTATCTGCGGAGATGAACTTGAAGACTGTCAAATATGCTAGTGCTAAATATTTGGATGGTTTGCACACTGATGGAAATGAGCATGGGAGAGGATTCCGTGACTTAGAATGGGAAGACAGAATTTTACAAATTACACGTGACCTGGGCATTGGTGCTCAATTCGGAGGCAAATATTTTTGCCATGATGTTCGTGTCATACGATTGCCGCGTCATGGTGCATCCTGCCCTGTGGGTATTGGCGTCTCTTGCTCTGCTGACAGGCAAGCGTTTGGAAAAATAACGGAAGATGGTGTTTTTCTTGAGCAGCTGGAGACAGATCCTAGTAAGTATTTGCCAGAGGTCACTGAGGGATCACTTAGCCAAAGTGTTGTTGATATTGACCTCAACCAAGGGATGTCAAAGATCCGAGAAATTCTTAGTTCCTTGCCCGTAAGATCGCGCGTGTCTTTAACTGGAACCATTGTAGTCGCTAGAGACATTGCCCATGCAAAGATTCAAGAAAGGCTTGATGCTGGAGAAGGGATGCCACAGTACTTACAGGATCACATTGTCTATTACGCTGGGCCAGCGAAAACACCAGATGGATACGCTTCTGGGTCTTTTGGCCCAACTACTGCAGGCAGAATGGATTCCTATGTCGGTAACTTTATGAAAGCTGGCGGTGGGTATGTAATGCTAGCCAAAGGAAATCGGAGTAGACAAGTAACAAAAGCTTGTAAGGAGTATGGGGGGTTCTATTTAGGTTCTATTGGTGGTCCTGCAGCTATCTTGGCAAAAAACTGTATCAAGAAAGTAGAAGTTCTGGAGTATCCAGAACTTGGTATGGAAGCCGTTTGGAAAGTTGAGGTTGAGAATTTCCCAGCGTTCGTAGTAGTAGACGACAAAGGAAATGATTTTTTTCAAGAATGGCAAGTGTGAGTGCTTTATTTTTGCCACAAGTAAATAAGTTTTCAATATATCTTCATAAAAAATACGAAAGGGGGTACATTTTTTTTTATCTTGCTCGACTCTGCCTACCACGCTTCTTTTCATTTGCCTTAGTGGCTGCTCTATCTTTCTCCTTTGCAATTTCTTTCTTAGATCTTTCAATCAGTTTGTGAGCCCTTTTTTTCATCTGATGCCTATCCAACGTTTGTTTAACCATAATTGGTCTGCCGTCATCGCTATCATCATCACTACTTGAATATATAGAACTTGGCGTTTTCATTGAATTTATATCATAATCTTCATCTGCCAGAACAGGAATATCGTAACCCATGATTGTCGCAACAGCGGACTCGTCACCTTGCCTAGCTTTTTGCTTCGAAATTCTAACATTTCTTGGTGAAGTATCAGGCTTTGCATTCATGATGCTCTGGAAAATTAGTTCGTCTGCTTGTGGTGTTGCTAAAATCGAAGTTTTTTCATTTTTATTATTGGGCAAAGACTTCGCACCTTGCATAGGAATTTCTGCAGTCTTTAAAGCGCTTCCATGCTTCGCAAGTGGATTCTTCAATGACGACGCAACCAAGTCCAACATTTTCGATACCCGAGATTCTACAGTAGCTAACGATTCCGGTAGCTTTTCCAATGTTGGCTTTTCATGTTTTGCAGAAGGGTCCAAAATTAATAAAAACTTCAAGACGCTGCTACGACATTCCTCTAATAACACTTGTACTCTCATATTTCTATCCCTGCAATCTCTATACACACGTTGTGCCTCGCTTAACTTACGTTCATGTATGTCGACTTCTTTGTACAATTCGCGGTTGCCCACTGCGCCTCCTCCACTCTGCAACTGTGTCAGTTTGGTATTTAGTTCAATTTGCTCCTTTCTCAAGTCATCGATTTGCTCTCTAGCACTTTCAGCTGACTTACATAGCGATTCGTAGGTTTCATCGCGTGTTAAGAACTTTTGAACAATTTCATTGACGTCGCTGAGACCCGTTGAATTCTGTATTTTCGCGAAGGCCATGGATAAAGAATCCATTCTATCAGATTCTTCCTTTATTTGCTGTCCCACCAAAGAGGCTTGGAGCTTCTTCGTTACAAACAAGGCTCCTAATTTGCCTTTGTTCTTTTTGGAGGGATCGTTGTTGTCGACATGCTCCTTAATTTTTTTGCGCTGTAATTTACTCTCCATGATGACATGTTTGATTTTCAACAACTCCGCATGCTGTCGCTCCCTTCCTTTCGCAAGTTTAGCTTCTAGTCTTGCTGCAGTTTTAACAGCAACATCTCTACTTTGTTGTATCTTGATGTGTTTATTGAAGGCTTCGTCGTGCTTTTTCTCCACTTGTCTAAGCTGCACTTGCATTGCTATCATTTGCTTATCTGTAGTTTTAAGGTCCCGTGACACACGCTTGTACATGTGATCGAAAACTTCTGACTGAGCAATAACGGAGTCATACTCTTTTTGGAGAAAAACTAAATCTTCTTCGAGTTTATTTTTCTGTGATTGCAAAGAATTTCCTGTTTCTTGTTGTGTCGATTGTTTTAAAATTGCTATTTCTTGCCGTATATTCTCGATGTTGGCTTGCTTTTGTTTGCAAGCTGCTTGAAAGTAATCGCATCGTTTCCGCAGTCGTTGCGACAGTTTCGAAGCGTTTTCTATTTCTTGTTTCGTAATTTCTGTCAGTCTCTCCTCCAAGTCAGCAGAACATTTCCTGGTCTCTTTTTCAACAGCTGATTCTTCTTCTGTATCGACGCCGATGATATCGTTCAACGCTGATGCTGATGGAATTCCAACTTTGCGACCGGGCCTAATACGCCGATTGCTCTGACTTTTCTGTGGTACTTTTTTTGGACGGTTTGGTTCTAACCGTCTACTTTTCGTTCCACTCCTATCCGCCACCTTGCCAGTTCCTGATGGAACTCGAATAACATTCGTTTTTGCCTTTAACATTTTGTTATACCAGTGGACAGTGTCGAATAAAAAAATAAAGGGCAACTTGAATTTGAATGAACCTTTCACCCTCAGAGAGTGTCCAGTTTGGGCTTCCTTGTTCGGCATCAGATACTACTAAATAAAAAAACAAACGACGAGAAGAAGGTAGGTATATTTAACATATAATAATAATAATAATATATAAGAATATAATAATAATATAATAATAATAAAGATAATAATAAGAAAAACAAAAAACAATAGAGGAATGGATGATGGAAAATGCTATCGTCGCCGCATACAGTATTAGTAGTCATTAAAACATGAACAATCGAGCAGTGCAAATCAGTAGTAAAGGCACAAGCTACTGTGGAAGTTTCATTGTTGTTGTATTTTCCCCTTCTTGTATTGACTACCTAAAATTAAGTAGTAGTAAATTGTAGAGTATTTATTGTTTGCACTATTAATAATCGTTCTAATTCACATACCATAATAATAATAGTGTAATATTCATCACAAAAAACTAAGTAATAGCAGAATGCTTTGAAACTCCTCAACGTCCACGAGGGAACTAATTCACCTTAAAGCTACCTCACGAATTAGTTGCTAAAAAGACTTCCCATGTAGTAGAGTAATTTATTATGTAGTAGTGTACACCAAGTAAAAGGCTTAAGAAACCATCGTGGCGGTGGCCTACTCCATATGATGTCGTCGTAAGTAAGCGTTTATAAAATGTACTGTGATATAAATGCTTGCAACGGCTGTCTGTTGTTTTCTCACCTAAACTTTAAAGCATATGTAATCATTGTCTGTTCGGGGGATACCAGCACGAACCTTTGCCCCTGAGAAAAGCGTTATAAATCTAGGACTACAATAAAAATAGTAAAGAAGAAGAAAAACCTGTTTTGTTGATAATACAAACATTATTTAAACACAACAATAAAAAATATACAAATATTCATACTCGTCTAATAATAATAATAAAAAGAGAGTTGAAAATTTTATTTAATATTACTACAGTGTATTATTTTTCTTTTCAACAACATACCACACCACCTGATATATTAAGCCTAAATGATAGAATTATATACACAGACTACGGCTAGTCATTATCAATTTATCATTGGATTATGATGATAATAATCACCATCCACTCTCTTCTTCTTTATCTTCTTCTTCTTTATTATATTTTTTTTCTTTTTTATTATTTTTCTTCTTTTCATCAGTCTTCATGCACTTCACTTTGGTACGCTAAACATGACAATGTTCGTTGAAGTGCACAAAGGTCGACCTGCAAACGAAGGAAGTACACTGTGCTGCAGGCAATATTCCTTTCGAAAATTAAGGCATGCCTGACAACGAAGATGTGATCGATCGCTTAGAGAACGAAAGTAAAACGCAGCAGGACGAGGAAGAATCGTCTGACGAAGAGTACACGCTAGACGTTAAAAAAGAGCAGAAAAGTGACGATGAGGACGAAGACGAAGAAAATAGTGGAAAGGAAAAACAGAATTGGAGGAAAGCAACACCTGAGGAAGTATTTGCAAGGTTTGACGAGGACAACTCCGGCTTTATCGACTTCGAGGAATTTAAAAATATGTTGCCGCATTTAAATGTAAACTTAAGTGAAGCAAAAGCTCTTAAATATTTCCGTCAGTGTGATACCGATAACTCTGGAGAAATAGGACTTGAAGAATTGCGTGTAGCGCTATTCATGACAGATCCAAATAGTGGAAATAGTGTCGGTTTCAAACCGTCGTCCATATTATCGCCTAAAGATGCATTTGAAATGTACGATGAAGATGGATCGGGTAATCTAGATGAAGATGAGTTTTCTCTTGCTCTTGAATACATGGAAATGCCCGTGGACGACGCAAAGTTAGAGTACTTGTTCCACCAAGCAGATGCCGATGGGAGTGGTACTGTCGAGTACCATGAGTTCAAGAAAGTCTGGCTCGATCTTGTGAATCCTAGAAAAGAGCTAGAAAAGAGGGATATTGAATTGCCTCTTTTCATGACTCCGTGGGCATTGAAGGCGAAGTTAGCAGAAGTGGTGGAGGCGGAAGAAGACCAAGAAGCTCATGCCATAGCTACAGCAGAAGCCTTCAGGACTCACATGCAAAATTTAGCACAAAAGAAGATAGATGTTGCCGCGGCACTTAAGCGTGCCCATATCGAGTTAGCAAATGCGCTAGATGTTGCTGGCCAAGTTTACCTATTCGGAAGTGGAACTCGAGGACAATTTTTGCATGATGCGATACGACCAGGACAGGTATTTGACGGATTTCACGAAGTAAATGAAACGTTCAAAACTCGCGTGGCCCCTAACGGTAAACCCAAGGATTTTCAAGCCGCGAGAATATCTGATGAGCTGGCAAAACAGGGTGCTCTTCATGTGTATGGATCTACTAAGCAAAATAAAAAAGTTGAAAAAGAGGACCCAAATGCTAGCTATTTTGACAACGTTTATTGTGCGACACATTGTTCTACGTTGTGGGGAAGGGGCGTTACGGAAGTGGGAATAGGCGAAAATACTGCTTTTGCGTGCAATAAATTTGGAGAAATATTCGGTTGGGGTGGCAGAAAACACCTTTGGGAAAAGATTTTGCCAGGAAGTAGATGGGCCCGTGAAAATAGGGGTGAAATGACACACCGAAGTCAAGTTTTGCTTGGTATAAAAGGTCGGTTGCCGTGGCTGGCCCAAGAAACCGTTAGAGAACGCGCAAGAGAAGCTAGAAGGCTTGCAAAGCTTGAGGAAGATGAGAAGCTTTCAGAAGATGATCTGCTATTTAAAAAATTGAAAATTGTAAGTGAATATTACGGTGTATTTAAAGCTCCGCAAGGAAATGTAGATGACAAGGTTAAATACATGCGCGACAATATACTTGGACTGCTTGAACAAAAGGCTCTATTATTTACATTAGAAGTTCGTAATCACGCAAAGTTGGGTAAAAATAAGAATAACGAACAACTTTGCATCACCATATATGATGATTTAAAATTTGAGCTCAAAATGATAGGTCCTAGTGAGCAAAAACGCCTGAAAATAATGGAATTTGAAGCTTTTGACTTTCGAAAACGAGGCAATGTAGAGAAAGCCACTAAATTTGTTGGTGAAATCCAAGAAGTGTGGGAAGTTCTAGCAGAGAAACAGCAAGAGGAGCGGGAAAGGCATGCAAGACGGAAATACAATAGAGAGAAACGAGACTACCTGAAACTCGAGAGGCGATACAAACTATGGAGGGCTCGCGAGCGCGAAGGCGATACTGATTATGACGATAGGACTGAGAGAGGAGGCGGGCGTGTGGTTGTAGGTGGTATAACAGAGCGTGGACCAGGTCCAACAATTACACCAATGGGTGGACGAGTGAAGACTATTGCGGTTGGAGCTCATCATGTTGTAGCAGCCCATCACGCGGGTGATTTATACGCCTGGGGTGACAGCACTTTTGGAAGACTAGGTATACCATGTGATGACGTTGATCCTAATGCGCGCGTTGAGAGGACTGTTCCTACTTTAATTGAAGCAATCAAAGGCAGAAACACAAAAGCAATTGCTGCTGGATATTCCCATAACATAGCGATTGTAGAAGGCGATCAGTTATATGTTTGGGGGGGCGTTGCAAGTGGAAAACTTGGAATTGGTCCAATTGCACAAGAATTTGAAGCGTATGTGCAGTATCCGATACCATTACCCTTGCCAGGAGACCGAAGAGTTAGGTCCGTCTCATGTGGCAATTCGCATTCTGCTGCGGTGTGTATGAGTGGAGAAGTATTTGTATGGGGTAGCGGTGATGGTGGTCGGCTGGGTCTCGGAACTGGAGAAGGTCAAAAGATCCACCCTCGTCCTACTTTAGTAGAATACTTAGTTGGCATGGATGTAACAGCAACATTGGTTGCTTGTGGTTCTGCACATACATTAATATCTTTGCAAGTACACACACGGGTTCGAGGCAGCGGCCATACACAGATCATTGAATACACCGGTGGGGAGTTGCTGCAATGTGGTGCTGCTGCCGCGATTGGGAAATACCGCCCACGATTCGAAGTTATTAACTCTATGAAAGACAAACCAGTTAAATCGATTGCCTGTGGAAATAATCATTCGGCTGCAGTGACGGTGTATGGTGAAGTCTATACATGGGGTAGCAATGCCCACGGTTGTAGTGGTCATCCGACAAGCTGCCGCTTCAATTTCTTGCCAACAGTTATTAAATGTTTATTTGTGTCTTCGGAAAGTTTAGGCCTTAACAAAAAGTCGGCATTGAGTAGTGTATATAATAAACGGGCTGCAATTTTGGCAAACAACGGAGACATCAGTGGTGATGGAGAAGAAAAATGTGTACATACTCAAATGGACCAAAATCCTTGGTGGGAAGTAGACCTAGGGCGATTAGCAGTAGTGCACACTATTGCACTCTGGAACAGGGAGGATATGCCAGCAGACCCATCGCTGGGTCCTGATTACTACTCACGAAGATTATTTCCATGCTGGATCATGATAAGCGCGTCTCCATTTGAGAAGGCTACAGGAGGCTCAAACTTGTCTGACTCATTTAATAGGTCTGTTGCAAGGAAAAAATTTACAGCCGTGAAAAGACGTACTAAATGGTCATTACCAGTAAATACAGTCGGTAGATACGTTCGAGTTCAGTTGGAAAGCACTAATTATTTACATTTTGCGCAATGCCAAATCTTTGGAACTTGGGGTACCGCAAAAAGTGTCGGTCCAGCTGACCGTGTGTATTGCGGTGCACAAAACACAGCTGTTGTAATTGACGTTGATAAAGATGAAAAAGAAGTAGAATTGTGCTATAAACGGGCTGTTCAGGCGGATCCATATAATGCTCATATTTTGCGTCAATATAAGCAGTACTACAAATATTATGATTTATATGGCGAAAGCATTTCTGCAAAAGTAAAATGTTTAACATGTAGAGGCGGTGTAAAATGCGAACTGTGTGTTTTGAGGCAGTCATGGCCAGTGGAAAAATGTAAAGGGTACGTGAAACGTGCTCCAGGTGGTCGAGTTTTGCGACTAAAAGAAATCACACAGTTAATTCTAGACGACCCTGTAAAACCAGTCAAATGGCATCATAAAAAAAAGATGAAAAAAAGTTTTTTCGGTGCTAATGCAAAAGCGAAACAAGAGTACGAAGATGACGAAAGCGAAGAAGATCCGGATGAAATGATGACTATCGAGGAAAAACTTTTACAGGAAGACCAAGAGAAAATGGCGATGAACGTAGAAGAAATGAATGAAGATGATTTAGAATTACTATTAGAGGATTCAATGGATGAAGAAAGTGACGATGATGCAAAGGCGGAGGAAGTCCAGAAACTTTTGAAAGATGCTGAAATAGAGAAGCAAAATAAGGGGATAGGTGGTCTTTTGAATGCATTGCCAGTATCTGAAAGCATGTCTGCCCTCACGGGGTCTTCGAAAGCTGAAGACAAGACTATGGCGTCTAATAAAGGTGGTGAGAAAAAAGATGATGTGCAGAAAAAGTCCTTTTTTCAAAGATTTGGCCTTTTTAAAAGGAAGACGAAATCTGAAAGGGCCAAAGAAAATGAGACTTCAGAAAAAGAACCAGATAATGAAGGAAAGCAAGATTCTGTTGGGCCTGAAATCGCGGAAAAGAAAACAGACGATGAGAATAGTGTCGAATCTAAAAGCAGCGGTGAAAGCAAAAGGGGTGGCAGTGAAGGAGGGAAGAGGAAAAAACGAAAAAGAAGAAAATCCAAGAAAAAAATGACCCAGAAAGAAAGTAAAAAGTAGAAGTATTGAGTTTGCTGACGTTTCAATACTTTTTCAATCATGAAAAACCATTTTAAAAATTTAAAATAATATTTAAAATTATTCCTGCAATGTATGTCGTCGTTATTATTAATATTATTTAAATAGTGATTCGTCCCTCTACCTCTCCTCTTTCTATTTGCTGTTTATTTGTGATAATATAACAATCATTATTAAATATGATATTATCTTTTAAAACAAGCCTATACCGTTATCAAAAGTGAAAATGCTTCTTTTACTCACATTGATGTTCATTTTGCGACAGGTGGGGCTAACAGCGCTGCCAAACTCGAAAGTTCAGCAATGAGAAAGAGAAAGGAGTATCGGGTAGCCCATGAATCTTTCCTAAAAATCGTCCAAGATATACGGGAGGGGCCGGAGCCTAGATCGCCG
>LT659024.1:0-10132 GCA_900128575.1 Stramenopiles sp. TOSAG41-1 | reverse complement strand
AGGTTTTCCTTGCAATTTTTTGTCACACAATGGATGGGCACGGCGGCGCTTCCTCTTCCTCGAATAGCACTAGAAAACGCAAGCTGTTGGAGGTGTCTCAGACAGTGCTACCAAAAGGTCACTCCTTGAAGATAGTTGATAAGGAGAAAGCGCCCGGCAGGCTGCTAACGTCAAGTCAGTTTTTGCATAGCAGCGAAAATCCACTCATGTCAAAGATCAAAAATTTCTTGCCACAGCTCAAGGGTGCAAATGAAGAACTTGAGGCCAGAGTAAATCAAGGCGAAGACCCGAATAAGTTTAATGTGGAATACATATCGGACGATGAAAAACAACACGTAGAAATGAACATACAGCTTGTAGCCGACGAAGACACCGGTGCAAACGATACTCCAACAGTAACAACATCATCGTTGCCGATACCAGGTAAAAATGCAACTTCTGGACCAAACAGTGCAGTTGGAAAGCCAACAATTACGTTAATACAAGAAGTTGACAATATAGAAACTCCTGGTAATTGTACAGCAGTCCAAGAGAAAGCTCCTTTAATCAGCATTATAATACCAGTCTACAACGGCGAGAAAGACTTAAATCAATGTTTTCAGTCGATCATAGACCAAACGTTTGACTTGAAACAATGTGAAGTGAGCATATTCGACGATTCAAGCACAGATAGTACGATGGAAATCATTCTTAAATGGAAGAAGTTGTTTAAGGCCAAGGGACTTCCGCTGATTCATAATGATGTCAACCAACAGGGCGAGCGTACCAACAGGGGTGCTGGGTATGCAAAAAACGCCGCAGTAAAACAATCGTGTGGCAAATACCTTTGCTTTTTAGATTCAGACGATACAATGATGCCCGACAGGCTTGAGAAGCAGTATGATTACTTCGTTAGATACTTCGAAGATTGTGACCGAGCAGTGAATGGAATGGAGAACCTTTTGTTGGGTTCTGGATTCGTTCGAGATCCTGTTGATGCAACACAACGATATACCCGTTGGTGCAACAGTCTAAGTGACGAAGGATTATATTTGCACCAATATCGTGAATTGACAATTATCCAACCAACGTGGTTTATGCGGCGAACTTGGTTCCACCATGTCGGCGGATTCAGAGTAAATGTGGATAGCGACAAGGGCCATTTTCCATCGGATTTAGACTTTTTTCATAGGCACTTGGATTTAAGTGGAAAACTTGCCCGCATAAGGGAGCCACTGATTACGTACAGGTACAACAATCATAGCCTGAGCTGGAAGATTTCTCGAAGAGTGCTGCTGCGGGTAAAAGCGGAAGCATTTGAGCGCCGAGTGATATTTGGCCAATGGTCTGACAAGAAAAATTTTATGATATGGGGAAACGGGAGAGATGGAAGAGATTTTCTCAAGGCACTATCTTATGAAGCGCGGACAAAGCTAAAGGGTTTTGGGGATATTGATCCCAAAAAAATTGCTCGCGGATATCAATATGAACGTGGTGGAACGGTGTATCCGGTGGTTTATTTTGACCAGCTCGTACCCCCCGTCGTTATATGCGTTGCTATGGACCGTGGAGGTCAACTAGAAAAAAACGTGGAATCAATGAAGTGGAGAGAGGGCGAGGACTACTATCATTTTTGTTAAACTTTTTATCATCATAGAGTTTATATTTTCGGGGTGTGGAAGATTGTATTTTAGAACCAAGGTTGTGTGCTACGGCTATCAATGGTTTAAATGCCTGGGACAATGCAGCTATAATAATCGTATCTAATGGATTGTGTCATTCTGATGAGGCATCGTTTTCGTCTAGTTGGGTCACAATTTTGTTTTTGATCTCGATTGCTAGTGTTACAATATCTCTATATCGTGGCCGCTCTAGTTTGCATGCTTTACCTATTGTTTTTGCTAAGTTTGTGCCCACAACAAGCTCTTGGGTCATGGTGTGTTTGATAATAATTTCTAAAATAGATTCGAGCATTTTCAAAACTATGCGAGCTCCATGTTTTGTGTCTGACGACTTCAGTAGCTTTAGCTTGCCCTTCAATTTTTTTGCTTTCTTTTTCAAAACTCGATGCAATTCTGGAGAGGCTTCCCGTTTATCGTTTTCTTCAACTTCACTTCTTGCTTCGGGTTCTACCACCGCGTGCTTTGTAGCGGCCTCTTTCGCATTACCGTGTCTTTCAGCATGAATCAAGGCGGCAAAATCTTCTTCGCTGGACGAGTCCCCTCTCCCATGAGAGCTAACCTGCGAAAGCTTTATGGGGGTAAAGTTAGGCCTGGACCATTCCCTCGCAATACGACTAGCAAGGGTAGAACTGGAGCCCTTTGAGCTCTTTCCCAAACAATCCGTGCAGTACTGCCCTAAAACAGAGGCATCAAAGAAGCGTGCTAGCAGCATTTCGGCAGATAAGTTATTAACGTTCATGCAGTCAACCAATTTATCGACAAGAACAGTTTCGGATGACCCTTTATCAACGTCCAACATCGCAGTGATTAAATTTGCGTTCTCTCCCACCAGAGACTGGAGGCCACGGATGATATTCTCTGGTAACGATAACCTTTTTGCTTTCGCAATGCGCTTGGTACGGCTTGTCATTTCTATGATGTGGTTTCTGCAATCGCACCTTTGTGCCACCTCAGCACATGTTGTATATGGGTGGCGTACGGAATACAACATCTACCAGGCGACGGTTTAGGTTTCCAACCACCATCATATGTTAATGTAGTAACAAAAATAATAGGTAGCGGGTGTTATTGTGGTGGTGGTGGGGTAGTAATATCACATTATTATAAAAATTAGTGACACCAAATAATAGGGGATGATGATTTAGATTGCGAGAACTGAACACAAATAGTCTCGGAAATTTTATCATCACACTACTACTAGTTTTGACAAAAAAAATTTGTTGGAAAAATTAATTAGTAGTTTTAAGTTTTAGCTCACCAACTTTTTTTTTTCCCAATTGATACTGTAGTCTAATTTAAAATAATAATAAATATAATTATTATTATTTTAAAATAACAGACATTCATCATAGTATAGTACTACTCTGATGGCCGCAAGTCAAAGATACATCTTAAAAGAAACAGATATTTGTTCTTCTCTTTACCTCTTCTTCATGTGCTTTAATGGGGCAAAAGTCATTCGATGTATTGGGGACGCACCATGTTTGTGGACTGCGCTGCAATGTTCTGCCGTTGGGTACCCTTTATTCTTTTTAATGTTGTACATGGGGTATTGCTTATCATATTTGTCCATGATTCGGTCCCTTGTTACTTTCGCGATAATTGATGCCGCTGCAATACACAAACATTTTGCATCGCCCTTGATCACAGGCTCGCACATTTTAATGTGTTTAGGCATTGGCGGGTCTGCTTTGCGAACTGAACCGTCTGATCTTATAGCTTCTGCGTGGCCGTAGGGCGCCCTGTTCCCATCAATTAAAACATAGTCGGGTTTCGTTTTCATTTTTTTAATGGCTCGATGCATGGAGAGCATTGTTGCTTGCAGTATGTTTACTTCGTCGATTTCTTTGTTGTCTGCCATTCCTGTAGCCCAGAATATTTTCGGGTGTGATGTTATTTCTTTGAATAGTTCTTCTCGCTGATCCTCATTCAGCGTTTTGCTATCTGCAATCTTTTCGACAAATTTTGCGTTGAGTTTGGGCGGAATGTGGCAACAGGCTGCGACAACAGGACCACACAGAGGCCCACGACCTGCTTCATCTACACCAGCGATCAACTTGTATCCATGCTTGATTAGTGACAGCTCTTTAGTTCGCAGCTTACTCGATGCACTGATCGTACCGCTTGAAGGAGACACTTTTTTCTTACGTTTCATTTTTTTTGCACTGTCCGAGGCTTGTATCCCAGCCAACCTTGACGAACGTCGACAAGGCAGAGTTACCGACCGTACAGTCTTTTTTCTTGCGGCCCTCGTGCGTCTCGCAGCGACTGCAGCCCTTCCCATATTTCTGTACGTAAGTGTCAGTGCACTGATGCCTGTCATGTACAAGAATATGCTGGGAGAAGGCAAAGTGCGAGAGTTGCGTGCCGATACACTGCTCTCCATGAGGGCCAAAGAAAATTTATTAATAATAAAAAAAAAGATATGCAACGACCGACGACGCAGCATCCAGCTACAGCAGAGCATTAGCATGGAAGCGCAGCAGATGAATGATGAATGAATTGGCCAATAATAAAAAAATATAACAATATAATAAAGTAGTCTCTTCCTACTTCCTCTCTATGAAATTATCATTCTTAAAAATAGTATGTCATATTCCTTCTTCTTTTCTTCCCACCTTAATCTTACCACGCTGTACTTCTGATGCGTAGTCGCTTTACCCTATTTATATGTTAGTGTACATGGCTTAATAAAGGAGAAGAATGTATGTAATGATGATGAGGTCAAAAGGAGAAGAATGTATGTAATGATGGTATGGTGATGGTGCCATCCTTTTCTTTCTCCTTCGATTCCAACTCCCTTAATCGGATGCCTTTGTTCCATATCGTCTGTGTTAACCCTGACCCTAACCCTGACAACAACAACAACAAACATTTCTTTTGGGTGAAACTTATTGTATTGTATTGTATTGTTAAAAATCCTCCTCCTGACGATGAAACTGTAGCGAATGCTAGGCGAGAGTCATCCTAGTCTAATAGACTGCATTCGGATGAATTACGTTGTCCCTCGTATTGTACCATCGCATAATAAACGTATCCTATTATTATTACATAGTGATACTTCTTGGCACTTGCCCAGCGAAGAATTTTTAATGTTGTCGTTGTGGTACTTTGGCCATAATTTAAATAATTATTAATTATAGAGATAATATGATTTATATAATTGGTAGTGTAGTATAGTAAGTAGGCGTTGCTGTTACACAGGCCTGCTGAGGAGTGAAACCCCGTAATTAGCTCACAAACGTTATTGCGCAACCAGCAGCAGTAGACACGCCTCCTAGAGACGTAGGAACATTGTCTGTTTGTCGCTGTCGGTGAAAGGCGACTTTTATTTTTGGGGACAACCTCTACGCAAGCTCTCCCTTTGTTTTTAACCTTCACGGGCGAATCAAGAGCACTTTTATAATGGCGTCGAGCAGGTACAGGCGCGGTGCTATTGGTACAGCGTTGAATTCGAACTATATGCAGGTCTGGGAACATGAGAATATCATGAGAAATCATTACAAGCGTCTCATTGGAATCAAACCAATGCTTGATAATGTTTTGTATGGTGGTCGTAAAATATCGAAGAGGAGCCCAGCCAACATAAAGTACAGACGAGAAGTTGTTAAAAACAGGTTGGAAAACAAAAGGCGACGGGAACGAGAACTGAACAAACATGCCAAAAAAGCACTCGGTGAAGACTGGAATATGCATGGCCTTCCGCCTCGTATTCCACAAATACCTCGTAGGAAAAACAAGAAAACATCTAATAAATTTCGCAGACGCCGAAAAATGAAACAAATGGCTCACTTAGGAGGTAGAAGGATGAAGAAAAGAAAGGCTTCGCCTCCAAGACCCAGTTGGAACGATAGTGTTTATGGAATAGGCAATAAATATCCGTCACATAGGTCGAATATAGAGTCTAATATTGGTATACATATGCGGTGGGACGAGTTGCTGAATAACCCTGGAAAATGGAGCAGCATGTTAGATGATTCTGAAAACGACTATTATAAAAAAAAAAAGCCTAGTAAAAAGCGCAAGAAAAAGATGAAACATAGAAGGTATGATAATGCTGATGAGGATGTGAAGAACGAACTGGAACGACAACTGCGCGAAAACGCGGGTGAAATTAATGATAATAATCCGCCAGGAAGGGATAAAATAAGCAAAGATGCTCTGACATCATTTGAAAATAATAAAGACGACCAACTAAGTACACTTGGAATACCACAGTGGCCACTAAAAAGTGACGACGATGAATGCTCAACAGAGGTTTCCACTTCTCCAAGAACAAATTATTCCCCCAGATTTCAGGCTAATCCCCTCATTGAAGAAAGTAGAAAAAAAGCGGGGACCGCGGACCTTCAAACAGCAGAGCCACAGACTAACAGTGAGGAAATCGAAAGGAAAGAAAGAGACTTAAAGCAAAAGTTATTTAGTTTGCAAGAGCCTCAGTACAAGGAGCTGTCCAAGCAGAGTCCTCGTGTTCGGGACCCTAGCCCAAGAAGCAAAACTAACAACAAAAATAGGCAAAGTAGGGCTGCCGAGAAACATAAAAACAGAATGAAAAATAGTAGGCAAAATAAACTGAAATCCCAAGCTGATAATAATAGTAATTACCATGCACGATTGCAAAGAAGAAAAAGACAACCTCAGCTTGTGAAATCAAAGGACGAGAAACTAGCAGCAATGGAAATACAAAGGCGGGCTCGTGGTCTTGAGGCAAGAAAAGGTGCGCAAGTTAAGCAAAACAATAAAAAAAATGAGAATAAAACAAAAGAAAGGATGAACCATACAGGGAAGAGAGCTGAAGAAAGTATAAAAAGAATTCAAAATCTATCAAAAGAATTGGAGAATGACGAAACTCTTAGAAAGTCAAGAGAAGTTGTTCGGCGGCAGAACGTTAAACAGGCTGAGGTAGGTATGGTATCTCCATCAAAATCAATAATTAGTGAGGCGTACTCCGAAGATTTTTTTGACGATGATGACGAGGTACTGAGTAGTACATCTTCACAAAAAGGATCCTCGCCAAACAAAAACAACTCGAGATCTCCAAAAGTGCCCACCATTCAAGAAGTCGAAGAATACGAACGACAGAAACAGGAGGAAATAGATCAACAAATTCAGCAACAAAGTGAAAAGGCAGCACTGAGTATTCAGAGTGCTGCAAGAAGACGCCAAGCAAAAAAGAAAGTTGACCAAGTCCGTCGACGTAAAGAACACGAGAGAAATGAAAAGGCTGCACTAGGAATCCAAAGTGCCGCGAGGAGACGTCAGGCAAAAAAAAAAGTTGACAGGATTCGAAAGCAAAAGCAAAAGGAAAAAAATGAAAAGGCTGCTTTGAACATACAAAATGCAGCCCGGCGGCGCCAAGCCAAGAAAAAGGTCGATCAACTTCGAAAAGAGAAACTAGATAGACAGAAAAAGAGCCAACAGCTTCCTAAAAAAAATTCGCATAGAGCTGAGTATGATTCGCCTAAAGCTGAGTATGATTCGCCGGCAACAAAATCAACCTCGAAATATTCCAACAATATCAATTCATCTCCAAAATCGGTAGCTAGTGAAGCATATAGCGAAGACTTCGGAGACGATTTTGAAGATGACACTGAAAACGACATCCAAAACTTTAATAACATGCTCGAAAATCTTGAGAAAGAAAGCAAAAATATAGCAATAGATTCCAAAACTAAGGGTGGGGTTGGTATCAGTCCAAAAAGCAATAGCAAAAAGGCTGAAGAAGACTTAGAGTTTGAAAAAATGCTTCAAGAAATGAAAATTGATGGTGAAAAAGTTAATGACCAAAGTTTTGAGGATTACTCTGAAGACAATTTTTTTGAAGAAAGCTACGAACAGTCGCCTGCGAAGGGTGGAAAAAAGGATAAAAGCAATTTAAAAAGTCCTATTAACAATTATGATGAGGAAAGTATCCAGTTTGGATCATTTGAAGAAGATGATTTAGCCACAATGCTAAGTGGAAATAATAGGAAAATGTCAAAGTCGACCAAAGTGACAGAGAGCATGGCTTCGTTAACATCAAATAATCGCACTCCAAGTCCAATAGAGATAGAAGAAGATGTAAGTCAAATAGACCAATTTGACGTTCAAGAAAATTACAATGACGCAGAGTTTGAATTTGAAACCGAAACTGGAAGAAAGAAACGATCGCTGAAATAAAACACATGAATATTTTCTTATTAAACACATATAGTGCTTTTTTAGAAAAGTATGGTGCATTTTTCTATACATATAATTAAGTCAAATTTGCGCAATATGATACTTCAAAATATATTTTAATAATCCGATATATATAGCGCAGCATCAGTACAAACTAGTCAAACAAAATATCTGACCGATAAATTTAATAAGACGCGAGATAATGAACAAAAAAACAAAAAATATACGTGTGTTTATTTCGTCTTCGGTGGCAGCCAAAGCCACTTTTCGAATTGGACAAAGGTTGCTCCGTCCGGTTGATTGTCTCTCATAGACGATATGCTAGGTTTCAGAATTCTCCAAAGAAGCTGTTGGCCCTGCTCTGCGTCTAACTCTAGTCCGTGATCTGCAGCAGCAAGTCTCAGATCATTTGCCATAATATAACCACGATCGTACCTATCAAAGAAGCTGAAAGCCTCCACGCTGCCCTCATCTGTTGCTGAATGAATTTTTTGCCTATGACTGAGCTTTCTATTCGTTTGAATTCTATTATTTTCAGCGAGACAATGCGAAGAGGTTTTCTCTCTCCACTTTCTGCCGCCATACTTTAGTACGGCATTGACTCTGGACAGCGCCTCTTCCTTCAGTAAGCGTTCAGCGCCATCCACCATAGGCCAAGGCATTTGAAGCGGCCTTCGTATATAGCTTGTGTTTTGGTCGTTACTAGCCATTTAAGAAAAATAACGTATCGCTGTTGCTGTGCATCTGGGCGGTATGCGTCATCCCGCACGCCAAGCTTCAGCTACACTGCATTTTTTCGCGGATTTCGTCGTCGGTCGTATGTCGTAGTATAACGTTTACTTTCCGACTTGATAGTAAATACTGCATAGTTTAATGGGTACAATCTCATCGCGTATTTGGTTTACACTAATACTACTTAGATTACTAATATTAAAATATTCATTTTTTATATATAATTACTATATTACTATTTTAATTTTATTAATTATTTTAAGATGGAACGAAAGCGCTGGGAGGATATTTAAGGGTCTTTTTAAGAATTCCAACTCATACTAAAATCTTAGACAAAAATATTTTTTTCCCTATACCTGCGATCGCTACTCTCCTTTCAACGGCGTAAAATAGGACTGGTGAGGTCGGTGCCGTTGTCCGAAATGCCAGATTCCGTTGTTCGGAAGAAATTGACCAAAGTCTATATTATATTGTACTTGTATTATTATTTTATACCTATATGAAGGCAACCTGGTGCCCGCTCTGCCCAGTTTTGGTGGCAAAGTATTTTTCTACGTTTATTTTATACTTATTAATTTACTTGTTTCCTATGTACCAATAGTGATCCCATAGTTATTGTCTTCCCTTGCGCGAAACCGTGCACGAGTCGCTAAAACGGGGCGCGCAAATGAGTAACGTCGAAGGTTTTCCAAATATTATATTTTTATTTTGCCCTGAAGTCCCGTTAACGCGAGCCTGACATATTGATCATATTTTGCGTACAGAATATGCGAACAGTCTATTTATGGCTTTCCGTATATCTTANAGTGAACTGTCGTAACAAACAGCGTAGAACGCGTTCGCACAACAGACTTTTCAAGCCCAGGTTCAACACCAGGTGGAGAGGGCTCATAGAACAGGAAAGTATTCATAAGTGCTGTTCCGTTGGAAATAATTTGTGGTTTATGAGTGTAATTAAAAAAGTTCTAGTAAATTAACATTTATTTATACAAGTCATAAAACTTAAACGGACATAAACTATATATATTTTGCAGCAAGCTGCAAATGGAGATCGCCATCCNGAGTGTTGAAACTGAGATTTCCACATATCTATCCCTAAAAGGAAAAAAGTTCGTGCCCAAAATGCATCCCCCAAATTTGCGTATTTGGAGATATTGCTTGGTATGACATNCAAGGACCTTATGGGGAAAGAAGCTGCGCCAGCATTTGGTTCTGTGACGCACGAAACGAACAGAAAGTTGGTTTTTGTGAAAATCAGGAGAGAATTCAGCCCTGATTTCACGATCGCAATCTGCTTTGTCGTTTCTTGTGTCACAGAGGTCAAACCCCGGCGCAGTTTTTTTCCCCACAAGGTCCTTGAATGTCGGCTCCATCCATGGCTCCTGCAGGAGCNTCTACAGGGGCGCGTTTGGGAACCAAAGTTTCTTGATTTTTTGCCGGAAGTGAGCAGTTTGGGCCACCGGAGCTCTGGATCCACGGTCATTCTTATCAATTATTATCGTCATTTTAACCCTGATGCTAACTCTATAATTTCCGCCGTTTCCTTAAAAATGCAAATTTGACTTTCGTTCCTTCTTAAA
>LT659023.1:0-10135 GCA_900128575.1 Stramenopiles sp. TOSAG41-1 | reverse complement strand
TTATATTTTATTATTATTATTTACGAGGATTACTATTAATACACAGCAGCTAGCAGTAGTTGTTGGCGATAATATTACCACGTTAAATCTGCGAAAAAGCACCCACAAGTACGAGAACAACAACAACACACCACAACAAACAAACAAAAAAAAAAAAAAGGCACTAATAGTACATTATTATTTATTGTGTATAATAAATTATGATGATGTGAACGCCAAAAAAATCAAGTTTATAATAAAGTAGTACATCATTATTAATTATTATTTATTATTACGACGAACAAAAAAAAACAACATTGTGGTGCTAGTACTTAAATAAACGCACTGCACCACCAAAGAAAAGGTAAAGGCGGCGGCCGTTGTGTCGTACATATACGACTTCAGGACTCACCTTTATTTACAGGACTATAACTTCTTCGAACTTACTCTCTGTAATTAAAGCATGCGCCATGCCGACACAAAGCAAAAAGCCAAGTAAGACCGGGTCTCTTGGTACATCTACGCCGTTAAAAGGCTTTGCATTTTCTTGCGTAGCCTGCTGTACTGCGGAGTGTATCACCTGCCCTATAGACGTTGTTAAGACACGACTGCAGATATCGGGGGAACTTGGGACCAAAAAGGTATACGACGGTGTATTTGATGCTGTGAAGCAGATGTCCCGCCAGGAGGGGGTGCGGGCTTTGTGGAAAGGTCTATCACCCGCATTAATTAGACAAATGACTTATGGAAGTGCCAGGTACGGCTCATATGAGCCAATAAAAAAGAGGCTCGGGGTTGATTCGAAAGGCAACTGTCCACTTTGGAAAAAAATATTAGCTGGTGCAATATCAGGCACTTGCAGTAGTGCTTTCGCAGTGCCAAGCGATGTACTAAAAGTGCGTATGATGGCAGACAATACTGCGGATCCAACAAAACGACCAAAGATGACTCAAGTTTTTTGGAAAGTTGTAAAGAGTGATGGCATCCTCGGGTTGTATCGCGGCACTATGCCAGCAGCTTCTCGGGCTTGTGTTGGCGCTATGTCGGAGTTAGCTATTTATGATGATGTAAAGCAAGGAGTGTTAAAACACGTATTCACAGAGAGCACAGGATCTTCTATTAAAGTTCATGTAAGTGCAGCTTTGGTTGCAGGAATTGTTAGCTGCTGGTGTATGAACCCGTTCGATGTGGCCAGAAGTAGATTAATGAACAGCTCTGTAAAAGACGGTAAATATCGAAATATGATGGACTGTTTTGCCAAAACTTATAGGGCCGAAGGGGCACTTGCCTTATGGAAAGGGTTTTGGCCAAACTATGCTCGTATTGGCCCGAGAGTTGTAATTATTTTTGTCGTTCTAGAGCAATTAAGGCGCGTTTTTGATTAAGGTCGCTTAAATTCAATGTTCAGGACCACATAATAACAAATTCAATGTGTGTAGTACTGTTTACGAGTATGTTCTTTGGATAGTGAGAATGGATACCTAGTAACCTTAAAATCATTTTAAATTACAACTAAGAATTAAGTACATATTTCTTTTTTTTTTTAAATATTATATTATATCACATATAATCGTGAGATAAACACTTTACAACAAACTGCAATCAGTTCCCACCCATGGCGATCGATCAGCCTTTATAATTTGCTTGCACTCCTCATTGGTTCATATACACCTAAATGCAAATGGTCACGGGCCTGTGCTGGAATATGGTAATCTAGATTTTTCGTTATGACATGATCAGGCGTGATGTCGGCAATGGTTGCGCAACCCATCAGCCTCATGCACATAATCAACTCATCCTTCAACAGCTGAACCATACGTTCAACCCCTTTTTGGCCATAGGATGCTAAGCTGTACAAGACTGGGCGCCCGATGCCAACAGCGGTTGCGCCTAGTGCAAGTGCTTTAAATATGTCGCTGCCACGTCTTATTCCACCATCAACATAGACTTCGAATTTACTTCTCCAATTTGAATCATGGTTATTCAGCGATGTGATAACCTCGGGCAATATCTCAATTCCAGACCTTGCAGTGTCCAATTGCCTTCCACCATGATTACTCAAAACTACTCCTTGGACACCATGCTTATACGCTTCGACTGCATCGAGACCACATGCAACACCCTTCAATATGATAGGCATGCTGGTAATACTCTTAAACCAGGGAATATCACTCCACGACAAACTAGGATCAATAAATGCACTAATTGCTTTTGAAACTCCCTCGTTACGGTCTACATCATCGTCCTTTTGAACATTCGCGTTCTCAGTGAATTTATTTCTCATATCCTTTTCCCTCCTTCCTAATTGTGGTGCATCGACTGTTATAAACAATGCTTTGCAGCCACCTCGCTCTAAACGCTCCACGTATTCTCTCGATCTTGAACGGTCTGAGTTCACATACAATTGACCAAATTGTACCTGATTTGGAGCGCGGACTTCAACCATCTCATCCAAAGTATATGAGCTTAAGGTAGGCAACATGTATATTACTTTTGAAACATTTGCTGCCTTAGAAATTGCTAGTTCACCCTCTTCGTGAGCTAATTTACCGAGAGCAGTGGCTGTAAAATAAACAGGAAACGATGTCCCAAAACCCAATATTTTGCTCGAAATGTCTACCTCTTTTACGTTTACCAGAACCCGCGGTTTAAACCATACTCGCTGAAACGCAGTGTGATTCTCACGCAACGTGATTTCGTCGTCGGCGCCAGAAGAGTAGTAGCCCCAGCCCTCTTCCGTCATCACATTTGCGGCTACGGACTCGAAATCAAAAATATTCAACATCTGCTCGAGCGATGGCTTTACATACTGCCTAGTATTTTCTGTGCTATTCCTTACTGTGTTCACACTGCCACGAGGCGGTGCGGCTTTTTTCCCAGCAACCACATCTTCGGGTGAAATAGTACTCTCATCCACAAGCCCAATGCATGATTCGGGGGGCAACAGTCTTTGTACAATATCTTTTGGGTGTATTGGTGCAAAAAGTGCGGTGGCGTCTTTGCCAGCGTTATTGGTAATTAATTTGGATCCACCCGGATGTTCTGAGTGAAACTTTGACAAGTCGTAAACTTTCCCGTTAAGTACAACCCAACAATCGTCTGGTGTCGAATGCTTCTTTACTTCAGCCATAGGTATCTTTCTTGTCCCCTCCATGGTAATTCTGTTGTATAAATATGTAATATTTCCTTAGACGTCTCTCACGCTGGTCAACATACAGGAAGTTGTACAATAACAGTGAAATTGCCAGCACGCTCACGAGGGGTGCCGATGCATAGAGGTCGAATGATTGCTGTTGTTCGCTGCAGCAGTGCATATTATTATTGTTGTTTTGTTATATACATACAGGACGTTTTTTTTTTTATACTCTACTGTAATAATAAAATGTAAATGCAGGAGGATGTGTTGTAAACTTTTTTGTATACGTATACTTATACTATTATTATTATTACAGTATTCTTGTTGTGTACACAGAGCACGCGAATGATCTGATGAAGAAGAGGAAGGAGATGATGAGGACGAACTGTCTACTGTCTACAAGGAGGAAGGAGTACAGTGATTACGTAGAACAACACATAGGAGTAAGTGCGTACTTATGCAAACAAGAAAGAAGAACACAAATTCAACAACCAACAATAAAAGGATGATGATGGCTTTTTTTCACTTGGTTGAAGAAGAGGGATATGATGATGGTATTTATAATATTATTACAGCATTATTGTGAAAGTAATAATCATATTATTATTATTATTATTATATGGAGAAGCGGCAAAACAACTACAGCAATCTCCTGTGCCATTGTATTTTGATGCTAGGCGGAATAAAGCAAGGATGAGGGGATGGCTACATTTGCATGGATGAGCATTATATTGCTATTCACAACATCGTTAAAACAAATGAGAAGAAAGGGAAGGGAAGATTCTTTTACTATTATTTTCCATTATAATTCCTAGTGCTCATTTGACGTTACACATGTACGTAGTCGTAATGCAAATAGCTTTGTGCATGTATGGCATTTGGGAACCGGTTTGACTCACGAAAAACATGCGTGGTACGAGGTTATGCCTATGGCATGAAAGGCAAAAATGCCCCATCCATACATATCTTTGCCGTCCAAGATTGTGAAAAGAAATATCTGAAGATCATCCATGTTTAATTTTAGAGACTGAAAGATGAAACGACTCTTGTCAGGTTCATCATAGTAGTGTCCGTACTGTAGTTTCTGTATTATAATAATGGTACCTACTGGCCTTGCTTGATTGTAGTGTATCCTCGGAATGATTCCTATGTACAACAGGAGAAAATGAATGACACAGCACTGAAAGCTAAATACAGTTAGTTGTCTGGTGGACTACGTAAATGTATACTATGCCCTAACAATAACATTACTAAATGTTTTGTTGTTCTCTTTATGTTCTATAGATAGATTGGTTGGTCTTGCATCCAAATCACCCGGTCCTTCAACCCTGATCCTATGCCTACTACAGTCTCAAACAAGCTCTTGCCTACGTAGTAGACTTGTCCCTTAGACGATGCTGATCGAAGCCTATCAACAACAGGCTGGTGTCTAGTATACTTGATACGTAGACTATTATGATATGTACCGATCAAAACACTTGTTTCTGCCTAAACATATTATTATTATAAGAGCCTGCAGTCGACGACTAGGCACAACAGCAGCCAAAACAAAAATCAATGGGAAACCAAACGGAGTCACTTCCTTGCCTCCCTCCATGTTAAGTTCCAATATAAAAAATGTGTGTGACACATAAAATAAAATAAACCGCCGAAAAAAAAAAAAAAAGAAAGAATTCAAACTATGCATAGGAAGATCCGGAGATGTATGTATACGAATAATATGTACTCAAATGTGGAACCTATCAATACTCTCTTCTTGCATGTTCACCATGACCTGAAGAAAAAGAAAAGAAAGATTTCAATCAATAATAATCGACGACAATCACACTACAAGTCAGATTCACTGAGTTTGAATTGTTCGTATCCGGGTCTGTCTGCCTATCAGATCAGCGCAGGAAATGGTTCACAATGCAACGATGCGCTTCACGTATTTATAGTGTCGAACTACAAAATAACATTCTCAGTTCACACGTAGAACACTGACGACGATGACTTCACACGCGAGGATGATTGTTAGGGAAGGCTGGTACTTACACTATGAACATCAAATGACTGAGATCATCAAACAACAACTATAACTAAAAAAAAAAGACTAGCTACTTCTTCTTTTTTTTAATTCTAATTTTGTATTGTGTTATGTTTTATAATATTATCGCTTCTACTACTTCTTCTTATTGTTTATTACTACTACTCTTCCATTCTAATTATTACTACTACTACGCAGAAATTACAAGACGCTCTTTCAGAAACATTGCATCAGGTGTCTTTGAATTCGACGTTCCACACACTCCTTTCCAACTTTACGCACACAGGGAGGATAGTACAGAGTATAGACGACAAGTCTTTCAATTTATACGACAGTCAGCTTACGTTTCGATGGGTAACCAACAATCAGGTGGCACCGGTGGTGGGCTGCCGCCAGGCTTTCCAGGCGGCCCTGGACAACCAGGGAAAAAGGACCAGAAGGAAAAGAAGAAAAAACGCTTCGAGTCGCAAGGTGGCCCTTCACGTGTTGGTAAAAAGAGGGTGAAGAAAGGCCCAGCGCCCGTCGTTAGATTGCCAAAAATTTACCCAAGTGCAAAATGCAAACTTCGATTACTGAAGATGCAACGTGTCAACGACTTTCTATTGCTTGAAGAGGAGTTCATGAAGAACCAGGAGATTTTGAAACCAAAAGAAGAGAAGGACAAAGAGTTGCATGCTGCCGTGGAAGAACTTCGTGGCACGCCGATGAACGTCGGTACCCTGGAAGAGATGATAGACGATAATCATGCTATCGTTAGCTCAAGTTCGGGGCCGGAGTACTATGTCAATATCACATCTTTTGTTGACAAAGACCAAATTGAGCCAGGCAGCACAATCCTGACGCACCACAAGCATATGAGTGTCGTCGGTATACTAGGAGAAGAGAACAACCCAATGGTCAGCATGATGAAAGTCGATAAAGCACCGCTAGAGTCATATGCTGACATTGGTGGATGTGAAAAGCAAATCCAAGAGATAAAGGAAGCCGTCGAGTTGCCGCTGACACACCCAGAATTGTATGAAGACATTGGAATCAGGCCACCTAAAGGAGTAATCCTCTATGGGGAGCCAGGGACTGGGAAGACACTACTCGCGAAGGCAGTTGCTAATCAAACGTCGGCAACATTTTTACGCATCGTTGGGAGTGAGCTGATACAGAAATATTTAGGCGAAGGGCCAAAGCTGGTGCGTGAAGTTTTTAGGGTAGCAGAGGACCATGCGCCTGCAATTGTATTCATTGACGAGATCGATGCCATTGGTACCAAAAGGTATGACTCGACGAGCGGTGGGGAGAGGGAAATCCAGCGTACAATGCTTGAGTTATTGAATCAGTTGGATGGGTTTGACGAGCGCGGTGATGTAAAAGTTATCATGGCTACTAACCGTATCGATTCCTTGGATCCAGCTCTACTGCGTCCGGGGCGTATTGATCGAAAAATTGAATTTCCATTACCAGATGAGAAAACGAAAAGGCGAATTTTTGATATACACATTGGGCGCATGACTTGTGCCGATGATGTTGATATTGAAGAATTTGTGCAAGCGAAGGAAGACCTATCTGGTGCGGATATTAAAGCAATTTGCAGCGAAGCAGGCTTGTTGGCTTTGCGCGAAAGGCGTATGAAAGTTACACAAGATGACTTTAAAAAAGCCAAGGAAAGGGCCTTGTACAAGAAGAAAGGCAATGTCCCTGAGGGTTTGTATCTGTGAAGTGCAGGAAACCTTCTTCTGGCTCGTGCTCCAGTTACGTATATTTTAGGATTTCCAAAGAAAAAGTGTATCTCGAATCTCACCATTTGATGCAAGAATTTTTGGGCGAAATTTTCTTGTACCCCAAAGGAATCATACAAGTTCCATTGCAGTAAAATAAATATAACATATTATTTTTAAAATTTAAAAATTGGTTCGCATATGTTACGTTAAAGTATCAAAAAAAATCTTAACACTCGATGTAATTTAAAATAATTTTTAAGGTTACTAAAGACTCACAGCTGATCTATCAACTGAACTTAAGAGGTACTACATATACGTAACGTATATTGGTTCATATAATAACACGTAAAGGATACTCGTATTTGGAATGTATTTTATTCTTCTTGGGGTTCATTCAATAAGGTCTTAGATGATCACTTTAGTAATCTCAAATTCTCGTTTCAAACCATATACTTAAGTTAATAATAAATATTAAATGTTTCTACAATCTGGAATATCATTTTTTATGCTGTTACAAATCCAAAAGTATCAACACCACTGATATCAGTGGCACTACCCTCTATTGTATCGAACAGCCGTCCTGGGTTGATTTTGAGTTCTTCTCCGTACACGCGATGTGCGTGTAAACTCAAGCTTGGGCTTTTGACTGCGTAGCCATGGTTGGCAAATAATTTGCAAATAGCTCTGGCTGACAAAAAATCGCCAACTTGAATATTGGCTTCTTCGCTGAATATAATTGATGGAACCAGCGGTGCTTTAAAGGCAAACCCAACAAAATCAAAACCATTAAGTTTTAAGGTTGGTTCGCCGCCATATTCGTTAACGTTATCATCATCCTTTTCGGAAGTCACCCGTCTACTTCTTACACCCTTAGAATTGGTTACCATGTGATTGGTATCCCACGGTAGCAATACATTTACAGATCGGCTGTTCGAGCTTGATTTTTGATCTTTGGCAGACAAATTTAGTCGATTTACAGTCAGATCAAATTGAACATCTTTCATGGTAATAATAAATGCTGGCCCATTTTTGTCGCTTAAGTCACTCGATTCTTCATTTGCAGGATATTCTTCGCCGACAATAATATTCGAGAGATGGAAAAAGTCTTTATATGTTGGCTTACGGTTCATTTCCTTCATATTCAATTTATCCTCAAAATAAGCTTCGCTTCGTTTCGTGTAATGTGCCAAAGACTTTAATATTTCTACCCACGTAGAGTTACTTGTTAGTACATGAATACGATGAATGTTGGGGTTGAGAAAATTATCAAGCAACGTCCTTAGACTATTGTATTTCAAATATTCCACGTCACCTTCGCTGTTAATGCTTCTTTCATTGTAACGATTACGCATTTCTCCTGGGAAATAAACCATCAAATGAACATCTTTTTGATTTTGTGTTTCATCATTGTCATCTTCATCTTTCTTCAACTTATTTTCATTTGAACTCTGGGATGTCATTTTTCTGGCTTGCGCAATGTAATCATACAGTCGCTGGTACGTATGACCCATCTTTTCATAAATATATGTAGCAAATGAAGCCAACGGGACCAAATCCTTTGAATTTTGTACTCGTTGCACTTCATCGTACAGAGATGCGTTTTTTCGAGTTTTGCGGTACCTTCCATTTTTCAGCAGTAAAAGATCAAGTTCTTTATATTCATCCTTACTTAACCTTTCAAACAGCGAAATACCACCCAATAAACACGCTTCTTCGGGATTCATATCTAAACCTTCAGCTAAGATCTTTAAGGCCTTTTCGTAATCTCCGTCTTGCCCGTTGCCACCATAGGTAAGTACACGTGCAGCAAACAAACGCGTTTCGTAATTTTCAGCATCATAAAACAGCGCTTTAAACAGATGGGGCAGGGACCGTTTCAACTTGTTTTGCATGAAGAAGGTTTTCGATAAGTGCGTAAGTATAGATGTGTTGTATGGTTCGGTCATGGCTGTATTCTTCAGCAGTTAATTAGGGCTGGCTGGGACATTAATAGCCGCAATGAGTACAATCAGACACCGTAAGTTGCACTCATGTACACATATTCTTAAATACCCCCCACTAACATGCCATAAATCACTTGTGTTGCATGGCTTCAGACTTATAATGTCTGCAAATGCTGGAAACGTGAGATGCACTAAACTTCTACTAGATATGGGAGCAAAAATGATGGTGAAAGACAAAAGTGGTTATACAGCAATGGGGTATTGTGAAAAAAATGTAAAGTTTAAAAACCGTAAAGAAAAGGCTTGCAGTAAAATTCTCGAAATATTTCGAGACGTTTATGAAAAGCGAAAGGAGGCGTATGAGAAATTTAAAGAAGAAGAAGAGAGTGTCTTACAGGCACAAAATGACGCGAGAGACGAGCAACAGTTAGACTATGACGACAACAGTAACGATGATGAAGGCGATTTGAGTGAAGGAGAGCAAGATGAAAGTGACGAAGCAATGGGAGACAGTGACGGAGATGAATACCAATCGTATTACGATACTTATTGACAAAGTATGTATTCGTGTGTTATACTAATGACTAATATTTTTGTGTAAAAAAATACTAATTTAATTTGTTACCTGGGTGCAGGAAAGCTAATTTTGTTGCGCACCCAGCTTCTTTTCACTTTCAATAAAAGAGGTACTGCATAAGTGTCTCACTGAGGACTAAGACAATTAATTTGACAATTCTAATAGCATCAAAAAATGATAATGACGGCGTCGGATCTTTTACCTACCTTATATTCCGGCCGCCGGTTGATAATGAATGAAGTCTTTGCATTTTCGCTTGATGAAGCGTTTTTAAAAGTAAAGAAGCATTCGTGTGTAAGATAGTGTATCTTTCAGGTTAACTTGACACAGCAGCTGGTCTTGTAAGTAATCAGGTCTTAAGCATTATTTGAAACTTTTTTACAGGTCACAGAGTATTTTTTACAGAATGCATGCGTTCGATTAAACGCCAAAAAAGTAAATTAATTTCAGAGAGGCATATCTCACTATTACAGGGTGTTGCTGTTGCTTACAATTTTGGTCGACCAAAGAATTATTTTTCACTCGAAAGTGCCGTTAATCCGCCGTGCTCTATATTTACTCGATGACATCGCTTAAAGCCCGCGAATTTCTACTAGTTGCTAGTTCACTTTCTGCAACATTTGCTATTACCCAGCTCGTTCGTTTGGTCTTTTTGTGGATAAAATATGCCTTACCACTGCTTTGATCCTTTTGAACATCGTATTCCTTGCTAGCTGCTGTGTATTAATAGTAATCCTCGTAAATAATAATAATAAAATATAA
>LT659021.1:0-10154 GCA_900128575.1 Stramenopiles sp. TOSAG41-1 | reverse complement strand
AGTTGGCTCTCTTCCAAGCCAGGAGAGGTTCACTCCCAGGCTCGTTGGAGAATTTAACGACGGCCATTTTCTTTAAGAAAAGAATCGCCATATCACAAAATTTGCTAAAATTTTATATTTGATATGATGTATACTTCCACGCTAATACATACTCTAAATTAAGTGATAAGTTAAAGACAATTTTATTCTCCTCCACAAAAATAAAATAAAATCAATCAGTAATACTGCGAAATCGAGTGTTCTGACTGTGATTGTGTATCATTTTTAAATCATCTAGACTAAAAATCATAAACTTAACTTTCATGAAATCAGCGCAGTTAAAATCTTTTTGCAAATAAAAAAATTACATACCATATCCTAATGGGTACTTTCCATCAGGAGAAAACAGCTTTTTCATTTTACGCCTTAAACTGGGCTTAGATTTTCCTAATGGCTTTGCACCAGCACGGCCTGGGACATTGTAAAGTTTTGCATTAATTTTTGGTGTGTATATCACTTCCTTTGGTGAACCATCAAAAAAAGTTGGATACGACCTTGGGCTATTGGTATTACCCTCACTTCGTAAAGATTTGATGCCAACTGCCATTTCCCTGGCATCAGCATTCCCAGTATTATCCGAAACACTTACTGAAATACTTTCAATTTCTATAGAATATATACCCCTTTCCTTTTGCCATGCAGCTGAGGCTAAGTCATTTAATATTATTTTTAGTACCTCCTCCACCTCATCGCTTTGGAGCGTAGGCACACTTGAGGACAGTGCAAAAGTTGCAATCATGCAAGAAATATCATCGTCCAGCGCTGCTGAATCAACTTTCAAATTGGTAACGATGTGTCTATTTTGGCACAACATTTGATACAAAACCTTTGCTCGTTGGTGAAACAGTTCAGAGGAGTCTCGTCCCCTTAATGGGACACGAACGCCATTTCGTAAGAAGGAGCGCGTAACATCTGTGTACCAGTGATTCACCAGAGACTTCATTCGAAAATGGGTGGAATCCGCATTCTCACTAGACTTATTCGTACTATCGCCCTCACTGCCAATATTCCCAGCGATGTCACAGCATAATTTTGATGCTTGAATTTTGGTGTCACCCTTATTAGAAGAACCCACTCCTTCAGGCACCTGCATTCGATATCCCTCTATCATATCGTGCTCGTTTCGCAACACGATAGGAGGAACGGGCGGTGTAACGTCGGATACGTCATGCTCGATAATCCTTAAGGCATCCAGAAGATTTGATGGATCTGCTGTTGCATGAATTACTGGCGCAGATTTGTCGGCTACTAGGGAAATATTTGAAACTTCTCGTAATTGTGGGGAGACTTCACTTAAAGAGGAACGTAAAACTGTAGATGCTTTCCAGCAGTTCCCCGAGCAGAATGAGTCTCGACCTTCTATATTCAACAGTTTCCCTTTTTTCAAAGAAACCCCATACTTTCGCCTTTTTGTTTTAAGCGATCCTATTTTATTAACACAAAATGGATAGCCGCAAATTTCTGCAACGGATCGTTCCTCAATAATGTCGTTCCATAACGTGGGTGTAAACATTCCAATTACTATCTGCATCAAGTCATGCCCAGACACCTCGCACTCGACCTGATTCAGGGGTAACCGCCGGTTTATCAAGAGTTGTTGTACCCTATGCACTTTACGAAGAATCGTGACAGATTTGGGTTCGGGACGTGTTCTTTCAGTCTGCTCATCTTTGGCCAATTTCATTCTTGTCCATAATCTACCGGCCAATGTCTCTCTACATGCATGTTTACAGCACTACGCCGCTCTTGCGAAATGAAGAATAGACACGGCTGCGAGGAGGAGGGGAGGAGGCGAGCGAGAAAAAAAATATATAAATAAATAATAAAAAAAAATGAATAATAATAATAGGATGATAGAGACTACTATTATTACTCGTCGTCTAATAACATGATAAATAATAATGGCAAAGTGTAGTGCTAGCTGGGCTACGAGGCGTGTAGCCCAGTAGTAAGTAGCACTAGTAAACAAAAATTAAAAAAAAATAATAATAATGCTGAATTGTTGAAGAATGTTTGAAGAAAGTGATGATTGCTGACAGCTAGCAAGTTGCAAGTAAATTGATATAATTTGAGGACACGTGAGAACAATGGCGCTTTGCTAGCACTTACACTAGCCTTCTACTACCCTACAAAAAAAAATTCAAAAAAAAATTTCAACAACACAACAGAACAATAAACAACTATGAGTGAAGCAAGCCTTATTCTTGTGTTTGTTTTTCGTTGTTGTGTTGTTGTTTTGTTGTTGTTATTTGATTTTAGTTTTAATTTTAGTATGATGTTTATTATTTATTATTATTATGATGGATGTTGAAAAAATGATGATGTGGTGTGGTGCTGTTGTAGATGATTATTGATGAGATGATTATTTTATATTTTGATTTTTTGATGTGATGTTTTCTGTTCTTCTTCGGTGTGGTGGTGGTTATGGTGGGTGGTGTTTTTTTTTTTTTTGTTTTTTTTTTTTTTTTTTTTTTTTTTTTTTTTTTATTTATTTTTTTTATTATTATTATTAATGATATATAATTATATTATATTATATTATATTATCTATATCATCAGTTACTATTTTATATTCTGTCGAAACACACAGAAAATCATGATTGCAAAAGAGCTGTCTAAACACGTACCTAAAACGTTGTATGGTAACGTGTCGACCAAAATTGTAAGTAACGTCTCGCATTAGTAGAAGTAACAGCGTTACAATATAGACATTGAGCAAGCTAAGATGCGTCATAAAGAAAAAGTGGTTGCCGGGGTTGCATCAATTGCACCAAAAGAGCTGAGTTTTCCGCTCCAAGTGGGAGCGTCGTTCACGAAAAAAATTAAAGTTCAGAATAATAAAGCTGACGCGGCCTTGGCATACAAATTCCAGTGTAATGCCCCGAGTCGATACGCGGTTACCCCAGCATCTGGCGTGATTCCTCCATTATCAGAACGAAGTGTAGCTGTTCGTCTCAAAGCGCTACAACACACAAATTTCGAAAAGAGTGATAAGTTTCTTATTCGTATAATTCAGGTTGACCCTGAAACTCCTGAGTTTCCTAACGACAAGTGGGCTTCTGTCCCAAAAAACACTGTGACGAAATATTTAGTAAAAGTTTTGTTTAATTCGACGCTTGAAGCTGACAGAAATCTGGACTCCGGTGTTGTAAAGCTGCAATCAATGTCTGAGAGTAAAAAACAGATCGGCGGCAGTGAAAAACTCTGGACGCCACACGCAACTAATACAGTGGAAAACCACAAAGTAAGTCGTTTCTCAACCCCACTGGCATCAAGTATGAAAATCTCCTCTCATAGTCAGGCACAACAAGCTGCACAAGGTTTAAAAAGGATCTGGAGTGAGCGAGCCAGTAGAAAACGGGATGATGACGACAGTCCACAGGCAGCTAGTCGTTATGACCATGCTGTAAGGACCGTCGAGAATGTAGCCGCTGTAGTTCATCACGACAGAGGCGACATTAATTACTCGAACGAGGGAAGAGTTCTTGAATTATTGATTAAGGACGGCAGCCGTAAGGAAGAGCATAAGTTGTCTAAGGAAGAGTTACATGAGCTAATCGGCTACAAGAATGAAGTTGCAGATTCACAATGGCAAACTTGGGTCGCAAAAGCTCAAAAGCATAGGACCGATGGTATTGAACTACCCCTAGATAAAAATCGAGGCTATGAACCGCACGAAGTACAACAAGTTAATATGGACGTGACTAGGCACGTACAATCAGTGAAGAAGCTTCAACGTAGTCGTGCCACAAATTTGCGTAAGTTTCCTCATAGTGTTAAGGCAGACAGAAAATTTATTGCGGCAACCCGAAGGAATACATACACTGGGTACCAGAACGCACCACGTAATGTGAAGTATTCTCAAAAAAATCAAAGTTTAGAAGTAAAGTCTGCAGACAATAACAGACGTCCCTGGGAAGGAATCGCCAGCATGCAAGATCCTGGAAGCACACACTCAAGTGTACTCCGTAAAGTCTTAACCCGGAGACGCGAAATGCAAACAGGGATGTCTACAGCTAAAAAGGCTTCATTTGTGAGGAATTACATGAAAAAAAATGGTGATAATAGAAGACACAGCTTAAGGAAAAAGGAGGTTAAATTTGGGTATGGTATTGTTCCACACACCAAAGGATCTCGTGTTCACGGTCATTTGAAAATGTCTCAAAGTTTGTCCCAGCCAAAAATAATATCCATTCATTCTCGGGAAAATGCGTCAAATTTTTCGAATAAAGAATCAACTAATAAAACAGTGGCGCTGACAGACACGGAAAAGGCATTATTGGAGAAAGTTATCAACTATGAAGCTAGGCTAGATGCTGTGGAGGCAGAACGTGCATCAATGATGAAGAAAATTGACGAAATTGCACAAAAAGGCAACGCAGGTGCCGGTGAATCTGCTACGAAAATCACATCGAATAAAGTGAATCATGAGAATAGTCACTCCCTAAGTCTTGCCGATTTGTCTTCACTTAACCCGCATGATTTAAAACGCCAAACGGAACCAAAAGTGGATAATATAGTTGACTATGGAGACATTGAGGCGTTCACAAGAGACTTTGATACTCCTCTTGGGGTAGTCATTGGATCACATGGGATTATAAAATCGGTTAACGTAAATTCTGCCGCATCAGACAAAGGTATAAAAGTTGGCGATAAAATCATCTCTGTTGGTGGGGAGAGCATATCAGAAAATATATCGCCACAGTCATTAAGCGCCATGATATTACAGAATCGTGAAAACACTGGCTTTGCCCGCTTACATCTACTACGGAACAAAAATGCTGAGAAGTTACACAACAATATGGTCTTAAAGGAATGCTCTCTGGAAGACAAGAATGTGGCCAAAAAACTTACTGAAGCAAAAAAAAAGATCATATTGTTGGAAACAGAAGTTGATCTCTTGAAAAACTCGGATAATACATGGAAACACAAGGAGAAGCTAAAGGATAAGTTAAAATTATATGAGCGGGAAAATAAGGACTTAAAATCCAAATGCAAAGCTCTCGAGCGTGACACCATGTACTTGGCAGGTCAACTTCGAGGCTACAGTGGAGCAAGTCATTTATCTACTGGTCAAATAAATACTCAGGTTACCCAGTTAAGAGAATGCTTGGATGATACTGCTGAAGCTGTAAAGACTATTTTTGAACAAGTCTCTAGAGACTTAACAATTTTTACTCGACATATTGTCGCATATGCTACAAGAAAAGCAACAAACGCGATACCTATGAGTAGTCGGATTGAAACCATTGCAACTGGGAAATTTAGTGAGTTTTCTAATGCTGGGCTCATTCGTAGCACTTCCGATGGTAAGCAGCCAGGAAATTCTATTCTTGATGTAATTTGTGCCCCTAGAACTTCTTCGAATAAAAATACTCACGACGAAAGTGAGGATAGCGTGTTAAAAGTTGAGAATCAAAATGCGGTCACATTAAATTTTGGTGCTACAGCAAAAAAATTTGAATTTTCGTATGCGTTCGAGTCAAACTGTTCTGGCGAAGTGATCGCTCAGCATGCTCTTGTTGAAAAGGTCACGAAAGTATTACGTGGAAGGAACGTGTGTTTCTTTATATATGGCGATACTTCCGAGCAACACATATGCCCTCTACTTTATGGCACAACCGATTCCAATTGTGGCATACTAAAAGCATCCGTAGAAAAGCTGTTCCAGACAATTGGTAGTGATAAAATGTTAGCTGATCAGATCAAGATAAGTGTGACTGCGATTGAGTGCTTGAACAATAAATTTCGCGATCTACTGCAACCACCTTCAGAAGTCCCTATAAGTCATGAACTTCACAGAGATGGTGAAGGGAATGTTTGGGTTTCGAATATCGTGGGTGTTGAAGTCAAATGTGTCGATGATTTTCTTCGCGTCGCTGACATTTGTAGAGGTAGGCAATCACTTGTGAGTTCAAAAGGTAAATATATCATCCCCTTTCGTGAATCAGAAGCATATTTGAGTCGTGGTTGTGTAGTGCACCCGGATGCACATGTTGTTCTGACTGCCCAATTAGATATAGATAACCAGTCCGTGCCTGGTGGGAGTAAGGTTTTGAGTCGATTGACTTTCGTGCATCTTGCACCCGGAAGTGCAGTTGCAACTCAGGCCACACTGACAGGTGTGGGCGATGTTTTGGAAAATTTAGCGGCGGGCAATAGTTTTATTCCTTATCGACATGCTAAATTGACTCGAATGCTTGAACCGTCATTGCCGCGTGGGAACGTTGATATTGGAATGATTTTGTCTGTAAGCACGTCCTCAGAAGACGTAATTGAAACAAATCGCTCCTTACTATTTGGTCGTAAATTGAATGAAATAAGGCCTGCCAACTAAATATGCTCGTGGTCTCAGATCGTAATCTAGGAGGATGTAGCAGCGTAAGAACCAAGTGTTGACTACTATAGAAATAAAACTACACGCTGCATAATTTCAAATTATAGGAGGTGTATTATAAAATTATTAGATTATTATGATAGGCATAACAACTATAGTAGTAGTATATAAATATTCTTCGGGAAAAGGGGGAGGGCTAACTTTAAAGAATCCCTTTGAAAGAATGCAATTTTTAATAATAATAATAATAAAAAGGTATATTTAATAATTGAAATTAATACTAATAATAATAATAATAGTAGCTAATAATAAATTTTCATGATGATGATATAAATAAAAAAAAAAAATTAATAGTAATAGATTAAAAAAAAAAAAAAAGAATAATAAGAAAGAAAAAAAAACCACCTCCTCCTCTACCTACTACCACCTACTAAATAAAAATACTGTACGTTATGTACTAAACTCAAGGGCCCTCGTGGTGCATCATTTAAGAGGGTCGCGAAACGCAGGCGACTTTGCGTCTAATTTACCGTCTAATCTGAATCTAGGATGGGAAAGAAAAAGAAAGGTGGCAAAAAAAAGGCTGGAGGGAAGGCAGGCAAGAAAGGAAAGCATAAGGATAAGAAGAAAAAGAACGAGGAGACTCACGAGGAGGAAATTGTATATTTACCAGAAGTAATTGAAACTAGAGAAACCAGTGAGTTTTCGGGTGGGGCGGCTTTCAGGTCATTTTCATTGGCAAAGGAAACAATGCATTCTGTTGTCAAATCTTATGGGCATTCCTTTGTAACCAGATCTGACTTGGAGATTCCAAAGCCATTGTCTCGGGCCGTAGTTGAAGAGTCTGTCGTGGAGAGTGTTGACCCAGGCGATACCGGCGAAATAGAAAGTATTGAAACGTCTAAGGACGATATTGAGAAAGCAAGCACAGCCGACAAGGAAAGCAACCAAGCAGACATGAGTCTCACGTCGAAAACTGATCCTGTACATAACTTCCATGAGGCACTGCGAAAGGAATCAACCATAACTGTTGGTGGAAGTAAAAGGTGGTCAAAGAAAAAACAATTTCGGCACGAAGTAAAGGAAATTTTTGGTGGAAAAGAGAGAAACATTCCGGGTTTCCGCACATTCACTAAAGATGTTGCCAGGGCGGGCCTGGTGAAGTGGAAATTTCATGAAATGTAGATGTAAGCTAGCTTTTTTTTAGCGGGGTGTGGATGGTGTGCGCAAGAAGCAGGGACAATAGAGAAAAAATAATAATTAATACAACATAATAGTAAAAATAATAAATAACAGCAGCAAAATAATAAATTATAAAATATATTGAGAAAAAAAAAAATTGTTGAGTGTTTTATTAATAATTTAAATTATATTTATTATTTATATTATTATTTATTTATTATTATTATTAATAATAAAAATATTATTAAGATAAGCAAATTAAATAATTAATAAAAAAAATATAATAATAATAATAATTTCAACAATAATAAAAAAAATATAATTATTTATTATTTTTTAATATTAATGAAGAAGAAGAAGAAGAAAAAATTATTATGATTAGAGCTATTTATTATTATTTATGGTAGCATGATGATAATTGACAATAGTGTAATACTCTGATAAATAATAATAAAAAAGAAGAAAAACCAAAAACTGTAGTAATAAAAAAACTGTTGTTTCTTCTTTCTCGTGATATTATTGAATGTACTCTTATTGTGCGTGCAACTAATAAATAGTGTCGTGTTGCCCATTTCGAGATTGAAGAAAGAAAGCAAAATATCAAATACACACGCTTTTGCTTCTTCTGCGTGTATTGATCGAGTTATTCTGTTAATGGACGTTGGTATACTATAGCAAGACTTAAAGTAGTCTCTTAGATATTCATGCCTATCGACGAGGAAGCATTTCAGACAGATTATAAGATGGAGTTTGAAAACGTAATAAAACAAAATAAATACGATGCTGTGAGAAGCAGTAAAATTATTATTACAGAAAGACATCATCAACATTTTATACCACCATAGAGAATACGATGGATGCATACTAAACACTTTTCTATTGCACGTAGTCTCGTAGTCAAGTCCACAGTACGTGACCAGCACATGCTAATGCTGGACCATGCAAAATATTGAATGTATGACATGAGATAGGAGGTACTACTACTGTATGTAATGGAGTCAACTGCACCTAGGGCAACCGTTACGCCCGGCTCCGCGATGAGGGCGAACCAACACTGAATCTACGAAAGCTTTGGCGCACACACTTGCATCGTCCCGTCCTTGCACGTACCCATTATGGCAGAATCAAAAATGAAACACCGGCGGCCTTTTGGCTTTAGCAGTAATAATAGTGTCTTCGAACAGAGACAAAGACGTTTGGAAACGAAGAGAAATAAAGCTGATGGAACAAAAAGGCGTCAACGCAATCAAGCTGCTGGGGAGCACTTCATATCACCGTCGGAAGAAAATATTGAAAACTTCTACAACCGGCGTACAAATCTTTCGCAGCCTAAGGCTCCTTCGTCACAGCATGCAGGTAGCCAACATGGCAGTNGATCCAACTCCCGCAAAAGTGTAAAATCACAAGGTAGTCGAATTTCTTCTACCAAACCACGGGGTGAAAGGTTACGAGTGGTGAAAGCCGTACAAAAGTCAAGATCAATCAAACCTGAAAGAGANATGTCATACCATACGGGNCGACCTGTTATGGTAGCAGGAAGAGGTCAAGGAACGGGATTATTTGCCCAGCCAAGGGCCAGTAGGCCATCAACTGGGCAAGAATTNCAAACGAAGGAATCAAATTTTTCCCCAGGCGAAAGTCTNACTGACGAGCTCNGGCGGGAACTGGCTGCTGTAAAAGTGGAGCATGACGCTAGGGCCCAAATGGTTGAAATTTTAATGCAAAAAATAGCTGCGTTAGAAAAACAGGTTGAAAGTGGAAAAATCAANAANAGGGTTATTGAGCAGCAGAAAANTGAAGCGGAAGATCTACTGGACAACATGAANCAGCAAACCATNACAAACGAGCTCACGAACGAACAACTAAATGAACAAATTTTACAACTACGCGAAGACTTAGANGAGGAGAGAAAAATCAATAGACANAANGAAAATCAATTGCTAGCTAGCGCAAGAGCTTTGCGTGAAGCNCAAAANGAAGTATATAAAAAGAAGCAGCAAATCGTNGTCAAAGATGAATCTATGAAGGAGGAATTNAACATGGAAAAACAAAGGAATGCTGGATTGCTGGCCCTAATTCAAGAAAAAGATGAAAACATCATTGATTTGACGAAGACNAANGCAAACTTGAGTGATAAAATTATACCCNAATTGAATGAGCAAATCGAAGTACTAGAACANGATTTCGANACTGAAAAGGAGTGGAGAATGAAGGCTCAGGANAAGGTAAAAGAAGAGGAAGTNCAAAACAANAAACTTAGGAAGAAGATCACTGCGTTACTCGATCAACTCGCCCGTGAAGAAGACCATCGCGCGACAGCGATTGCAAGAGCTGAAGCAGCAACGAAACAGTTGAAGCGATTNAAACAAGAAAATACTAAAGATNTNGCTCTGGAAGAAGANCAAAACAATAAAATTAAAAAAATTAAACAGCAAGTTAACTTGAGAGAGAGACGTTTGCAGTTAATGAAAATNCANTTGGACAAAGANAAAGAAGCGCATAGNGGCACATCGAAGAAGAAAGAGGAGGTATTGAATGCATACGAAGGCGTTAGGTTAGCCTTGAAAAAGGCCAACGCAAAGATTTCTATGTTAGA
>LT659020.1:0-10197 GCA_900128575.1 Stramenopiles sp. TOSAG41-1 | reverse complement strand
TATTTGAGCCACTGCTCTACAGCTCTACTCCCACTCGTCATGGTTTTGAGACCTTCTGCTTTTTTACGTTTTAGCACATTAAACTTTGACGTGATATTTTTTATCAAAGCATTCTTTTTCGTCACATTTTTTTCTAGTCTAAGTGCGCGAGAGTTCAGTTTTGCTTTCTTTGCCTTATCCAAATCAACCAACTCTTTCTGCGTGTGCTTAATCAAAAGTTTGTGCCCTTCGAGAGACTCATACGCAGTTTTCGCGTCTTTAAATACTCTTCTAGTCTTGCTTTGGGCCCTTTTCAGCTGATATCGAACATTGCTGCTTTCTGGAAAGTTACGAAGAGACTTGTCCTTCTTCAACTTCTTCAGAACATGTTTGGCTGTTGCCCCCAAAAAGACGTATGGCGCTTTTCTGCCCTGATTATTCTGCAAGCTACTACTGCCTCCAGCGTCCAACGCAATCGCTGAGTAAACGCAGCCTAGCAAAAGTGCAGATATAAAGACAAGTGACCGCAGCATGTTTGCCGTCCTTTTGCCTTTACTCTCTGATCTCTTTTAGACGATACAGTCACTCTCACATGAATGGCGAACATGTCGATGCACCGTCGAGCACAAAAAATACTACATACAACTGAGGACAAAGGAGATGTTGGGGGAAAGATAATAATCCCTCATTATCGGGTGTGGCGACTTCCAATCGATCTGTACTGTGATGGTACTGCCCTGCTAAATAAACGCATCTAGGCTGTATGCATGGTAGCCTACCCCCCCCCTTTTTGGCAGACGAACGAAGTGGCGTGAGTGGAGGTGCAAACCAAGTAGGAGAGCCCTCAGACAGTACGAAAGCTGTAGTTGCGTTTCTTTACCTTGATGGCGAAGATTTAGGATAGAACGCACCGTACTACAATCCAGAATTGGAGACCTATATGAAAACCTATATTGGCCATCGATGCAAAGGGCAGACCGGCAGCAGCAGTTATATTTTTTCGCCAATACAAAATCATTATGGCTGTGATGATATTATAAAGTGTATATAAATAAACGACGTCAATTATTGGCAACAACGGTGCTAAGTATATAGAGGCGGTAGAAGGAGAAGTCGTCGTCTTCTTTTTTTTTAAAAAATAATTGCGTGCGTGCTTGAATGAAAAAGTTTTGTATATGAATCATACACACACAGCGTACAAGTCTATCATTCATATGAATGAAGGCGAGAGGAAAGAGACATGGAAACAAGCGCGAGCGCCTCTACGGACGTTTCTTCATTTCTGCTTATAAGCAATGAGGGTCATAATGAAGCCCACATACTGGCGTTAAACAATATTTTCGGAGAGATTTTCAGGACGTTGAAGGTGCAGAAAAATGAAATAGAAAAGATTAATAAGGAGAAACATGACATCCAATTGCAGTATCAACATAAATTAAATGAAAGCGAAAAGATTATTAATATGTTGAAAAATGAGCTGCAACAATTGAAGACGTTGCAATCGGAACTGAAGTCCCGCATGGTGACGAAATCAGATTTATTGAGCCAGGAAATACGAATTAACAAAATGGCGTCGAAAAACGATATAGACGAAGTGCGTATGGAGATGCTGGATTTTGCTGAAAAAGACCGAATTAGCACACTTGAGGGTACCATATCAACAATACCCACAAAAGAAGACATCGAACGCCATTTCAGTGAAATGGTAGATCGTATTTCTCGGGTAGAGCTACAAAGTCAAAAGCGGAGAGATAACTATGTGCTGAAAGAAGTTCACGATTTTGTCATGAACGAAGTTCGGCAGTCGATCCTTGAACTTCAGACACAAAGTTTTAACTCCATAGGTGCTTTAGAAGAATGGCGAGAAGTGTTAGAGGAAGATCTTGAAATGATAAAGGTAGATTTAGATAGTAATATTGTTAGGCGGGATGAGTGGAATAAGTTTGTTGAGCATGCAGAAGGCTTCGCCACTGGGGACATAACAGAGCAAATCATGCACGACATAAGGGGTAGTCAATCTCAAATAGACAAACTCGTTCGTGACACAAGGAAAATTTACGACACTCAAGCGAAGCATAGTGAATTAATTGAAAAAAAAGCAAATATGACAGATGTGGATGGAGTTCAAGAGTTTAACGCAATAACATATGCAACTAAAGAAATATTGAGCACCAAAAATAAGGAATTTATGAAAGAGGCGAAATCTTTGAAGGAAAAAGTAGCAAAAAATACACGAGACATATTCGCCAAGGTTGATAGAATGGAAGTTGACGAGCAAAAGGAAATAATTTTGGATGTCGAAGATAAAATAGGGGATACAATTGCCGAGCTGCACGACAAGGCACCATTGGTAGACGTGACAAATTTACGCGTAGTTATGGAAAACATGCAGCACCAAATTTCATTTATCAGGGACCAAGTCCGTGGAATCAAAAGTGGATCCGGTTCTATGCCAGACATTGATAATAAAGTAATTGCTCAAATTCCAAACACAGCAATATCGCGCCCTAACACGGCCCGAAAAACACCAGTGAGCGCTACTTCGAAGTATCCACTCGGCACGACTCGAAACACCCCACCCAACGTATCAAGAAAAACCCCGCCAAATGAAGCCAAAATAATTTCGCCAGCCATATCCCGAAGGAATTCACCGGATATAACAATGTCTCCGACTGCTGAAGTGCAATCGCAGGCCGATGCGTCAACATTAAAATACCAATTAGAAAATGCAAAAAATAACAAAAGGCAGTTAAAATCACAGTATAAAAAACTCGAAGAGGAATTAAGTCAATTGAAACTTAAATATGAAAAAGAGAGAACTAAACCAAAAACCGACAGTGATGTGGATAGTGCCCAATTCGCACTTCTAGAATCTAGTATTGAGCAGTGTAAGGACAAAATCATTGTTTCTAAAATGAGAATAAAGGATCAGCAAGAGGTAATAAATAGAGTGCAGCAGCAAATCGAGCAAATTGCACTGAAAAATTTGCAATTTGCGTCCGAGGAGCATTATGAAACGAAGGAAATGGTTGACCAAAACTTCAATACAAGCGATACAGAGATTAAAAAAATACGAGTAGTAAAAAAAGAGAAGGCAGCAAAAGAGCAGCCAATAGAAAAGCCGGAGCCAGCGCGCCAAAGCAAATTAGATGGCAATATGAACCAGCAGTTTACTCGGCTGAGCCAAGAAGATCAGTCGTTTCCCGCAGTGGGCGTACGATGTTTATTTTGCGACCGACCTGCGAATAGAATCTCGAACGATGTTACCGTTGCAAAACCAAGGAAGTCTGATATGCACCATAAACTAAGGCGGCCTCAAACAGCAAGAGAGAAAATGGACCGGCCGACAATTCATTATGGTACTAAGAGAAGGAAAAACCATGCTGTAAACATTAAGATCATGGATGGTGTTGTTGCGCCACCCTCACCCACCCGCCATTCGTTTCGGGTATCAGCCTTAGTTGCTAATCCCAGCAAACAACACACGAACCAACCCCGGAAGAGACAAACCAGTAACATGGAGAAGAAGTAAACGAAAGCGAGACGTGATGTCAGCATTTACACTATTATTTTTTAATCGTATTAGTTCTTGAAAGCGAATTTAATAAAGCTCCTTTTACACACCAGTTCGCACCAACCACCTCGGCTTACTTCTCTGCGATTTTCAGTGACAAAAACAAGTTCTACATGTCCAGTCAGGTCTGAAAGTTTTCCATTACTTTCTGGAATCAAGTTCATTTTTCCGTACAACCATTGCTATCCTATCAAGCGCCTCCGACTCCCGCGACAGTCTATTATTGCGTAAGTCTAAACTCGTCAACGACATATTATTTGCTAATGATGACTCAATTGTGCTAACCTCTCTTTCGTTCAATTCATTATTTGACAAATCGATTGCCGCAAGCGCGCTGTGAGGAAATTGGAACAAAGTTCCTAGTTCGTACGCGCTTTGCTCCGCAAGGGAATTTGCACTTAAATTTAGCAGCTGTAGACTGCCATTGTCTCTAAGGCCTTGAAGCAATGCCTTTCCGCCGTTATCGGTCAATCTGTTTAAGCGCAAATTCAATTCAATCAGACTCTCGTTTCGACGTAGAGCTCTACCAAGGTATTTCCCCCCTTCCGCATGAATTTGGTTGTCAGCTAAATTTAAGCAAGTAAGCACCGAACGCGATCCCAGGAGCTTTGCAAGCAGCCTTGCGCCATGATTTGTAATTTTATTGTGGGAAAAGTCGAGGTGAGTGATCGTGCTGTTGTTGATCAAGCCCCCCATCAATTGACGCAGCAGGTCGTCGTCAATTAGGTTGGCTGGTAGCATTAAGGTTGTGAGAACGTCTGTAGTCTTGATGCACTGCTTCAAACTGTCAGCGTCTGAAATCTTCATCCCGAACAGGGATCGTTCGTAATTCATTTTTATTTGTTTTACACCATAAGTTAGTTCCAGCTTGCTAAGATTTGGTAAGCGACTGAAAATGTGGCTCAGGTCCATATGAGACATCAGCTGTTTTATGGTCAAGTTGAAAACGTAGTCTTCTGCTGCCTCCAGTTTGGACCGTAACTCGTCGATATCATGTACGTTCGGGTCAAAGTTTTCGAGCTCCTCCTCGATGAACTTTTCAAAAAATGTTTGTTTCCACGTCAAGCCATGTTCCGCTATTTGGCAATTTTTCCAATGTTTCCCCTCTATACAGCACCGTTTCCAGTAGGACTCCGAGTGAATGAACGCGGCAGAAATGTTTACTGGCAACGTCAACGACAGCTGGTCAACCAACTTTGGCAGAAGTTTCTCTGGCATTCCATCAATGTTTGGGTTCTTATCGAAGTTGAGCGCAATAGTACGAATACACTTACTCACAAGTGATTCTTTGCCTTTGTGCTCAGCAAAGGGGTCTTCTTCTTCCTTCTTCGCATGCCCAGGCCTTGTCAAGCTGTGCGTTTTGTACTTTTTTACCTCGTCGGCGTACACGAAAGTATGATCGTGGTGCATGACGTGCGTCAGTTACCTATGAAGTCAATGAATGTGATTTCGCAACCGCACTTGGCCCGTAGTATATAGGCGATTTAATGTTGTTGCCAGTCGCAAGTTCCTATGCTAGCGGCCACTGGATTTGCTCCTTAGGCAATGGCCGAGACCCGGAGGCACAGCGGCGTTTGTGCACGAGTAACCCATCGTCGTTATTATCGTTGATCGTACTGAGATGATGATGAGATATGATGGATAACAATAATAATAATAATAAAATAAAAAAATATAAAAATATATTTCTGTAGTAGTAGTAGTATTAGAATAGGCATCATCATCTCATATTAATAAAAGTAATAATAATAAATGATGTAATATAGAACCAAAAAGCCATTATTATACATCCATTCTAATACTTTTTTATTACTAACACGTACCAGTATAATGAACTATGGACAATGCCAATTTTGTACTGGAAGAATGACTATTGAGGATGGAAGACAAGAGCACATTGTCGTGTTTTCCTACTATTACTACATTGTATTACTATTTGTATATTCCGCAGAAATAAAAAGGGAATGAGAAAGCTGAAGGACAATGGATGGGATGCCAAAGGACGACCACCGTGAACGCCAAACGAACGTAAGTTTCGTTTCCCCGCCCCTAGCAGAACAGTAGTGAAATATTTGGTCAAGCATAGATTCCACTGGCATTATTCCACTGCTGTCTTGGGATTGGTTTCGTTTCCCTTGCTATTCTAATGGTAAGTCAAAATGCGGGGGTGTGACATAGAAGAGCGAATTCATTTACACGTTTTGTGCACTAAATACATTCTAATTATCTAACATTTGGACGAACATAAGTATGGTATTGGACATTATTAATAATACCCTATGCAAAGACCATTCACAACGGCCAAAAAACACCCGACGACAAAACCGACAATGAAAGAAAATGATGACTGCGCGACTACAGAAATACCCGCAAAAAGGCACAATGGCAGTGTAAAACTACGTTTTAGTACGTGTTTATGCCTACCTTTGACTAGGGATGAATCTCTTATAAAAAGGCATTGATAGGGAGATATACACCATTCATGCTTGTGAGACTAGTGTATGGGCGAAACGCTCGTCGTCGACATAAATCTAATCGCTCCTCCACTTTTGGGCATTTCGGTCCTTGGTCTTCACTGTAACGTCACGATGGAGGAGGATAGTGTAGGCTCTCTTCATTTCTTTTATTTCTATCATCATTCATCTTCTTTCTCCCACCCACAATACAAAGGCAGCGCACCTGCTGGCACTCGACCACGACCATTACCCGTACACAGCTTGTGAAGTGGTTAGCAATATACTCTGGTGCGGCGACTCTCGACTGCATTAGATCGACGTGGACGATTACTGACAGCATCGTCGCGTTAACTTAGTATTTTATCCTTCGGCAAATCCTAGTTACTTTCCCATGGAAGACTTCACGTCGGAAAAACAGGACAGGGAAGCGCGTATCAAAGCCCGTCGCGCTCGCATTGAGCAGCGCAAACGTGAAAAGGATGAAGAAGGGAATCCAAAGCGTGTTGCCGATGGCGACGGCCCAGGGCAATCTGAGGGAGCAAAGCAGACACAGCAAAGTTTGGCACATATTGACCGTGTGAAGGCTCAGTCAATCGAAAGCGTCACGTCCATTCGTGTTCAGGCGGATAATGCTGAGAATCAACGCCGTATACGCGAAGAGGACAACCGACAGAACAGGTTGAGGCGACTCCAGGAAGAAGCAATTGAGAGTGGAAAGCGCAACGCTGCAGTAGAGATGAGATGGCAGGAGCTGATGAACTACAACATGCCACAGGACTTGATGGTGGAACTACGTAAGCAAAAGGGTGGTTGCGAAAGAATTATTTCTAGCAAGGACGAGTTGATAAAGGAGTTCAATAACGAATTGAAGTCGAAAGACGAAGAGTACGTCAAATCTTTAAAGCAGCAAGAAGAAGATATAACACAGCTTTTGTCCCGAATGCGAACCCAGTATAACGATCTGCAAAAGGAGTATGAGGTCGAGCTTGAACAAATTGAAGACGCTTTTATGCGTGAGCGCGACACACTGTTGTCAAAAAATAAAGGTGAGATCGACGATTTATTTGATAAGCGCCGTCATATGGAAATCCATTTCATGGAGGCCAAACAAGAGCGAGAAGAGCAATATCAAGATGAGATCCAAAATTTGCGCGTGAAAGACAGTGAGGATTACAATAAATTGAAAATTAAGCTCGAAACAGATATACAGACGCTGGAGCAACAACTGGAGGAAATGCGTGCGACATACCAACTCAATACGGAGAAGTTAGAGTATAATTATCGCGTATTGACAGAGAGGGACATGGAAAATTCTGCAACTTTGTCCCAGCAAAAGCGTAAGCTTGCAAGACTCAAAGATGCACTGACCAACCAAATACAAAAATATCATAGTCAAGATGCCGAACACAAAGGGGAGAATCAGCTGTTGACGGAGGATTACCGCCGTATCACGAAGCAGTACAAAGACTTGCAAAATAAATTCAGGCACTTTGAGGTTGCTGACAACGAAACTTACCAAGAAGTATGGAACATGCACAAAGAAGAGAGCGCCGAACTCGTAGAAAAAGTGTTGAAGGCGGACGAAATTATACATTCACAAATGTTAGGCTTAAACTGGCAACCTCCCACAACTGATGTCTTCGCTAGAGTACCCAAAGGCATGTCGCAACAGCAGGCTGGAGGGGAAGCGCAGAAGGACGAGGAAGAGGCTAAGAACGATGAAGCGGAAGCGCGCGCAAATGCTCCACCTGTATCGTCTTATAAAGTTAAGCGGATGTTGCAATTATTGACGCAAGAGGCAGGATTTTTAATTGACGCTGACACTCGAGAAAAATTAGAACAAATGTCAAAAGCTGATGCTAAGGTAGCAAAAGCAGATAGCATCCTTAAAGCACTAGGAATCGAGAACGAGAAAGATATCGAAAAGCTATTGTCGTACTTCTTCAATAAAACTTACGATGATGATGCTGAGTCGGACGATGAAGGAGAAAATGGAGGATTAAAGGTGAAGGCGGAAGAGGTAGTCAAAGTGGTCAAGAAGTTTATAGTCGACCGGGAGGATCAGCGCCGCGACGACCCTGCAATGCAATTGCAGGCAGCAACTATGGCAGAGAAAGCAGCGGCAGCACAACGTCAACGGCGTCGGAAGGAGGAACGCCAATTTTGGTCCAGGGTCGCGAATGTTGTTCCACCCAAAACATACCGCGTGTGGAAAGCACTTGAAAAAATGCAAGGCAAGTATGTCAAAATATTGAAAGAAAGGGAGGCAGCGATTCGAGAAACGCAAGATTTGAAGGCTCAAAATGATGAGTTAAAAGCATTATTGAATCAGTATCTTGGTGCAGATGTAAACGATGAATTACACATTCCTCCAACTCAAGTTATTCGGATCGATGGTTGAATACGCTTCAAAATTAGTGTACAGAGTGATAATTTTTTCTACAATATATGAATAACTTGTCTGTAATGTAAAATGATTTTAAGGGTGTTAAGGAAGTGAGTAGCTACACTATCGGAAGAACCCGAAGTAGAATACACTTAGAAAAAAAGTAGAACACACGGAGAAAAAAATATATTTTAAAAATGTTTTGTACGGTACACACAACTATTCACATGTGCTTTACTCTAAAATTAGCCATTTCCATCCTCATTCGCTACGTACTTTTTCTCACTTTGCTCCGTAGTTTTTGCAGGGACACCAAATGAGAGCTTCGTCATATATGCGTCTGCATTCTCTGTAGGGTTGACTATACAAACTCTTGTCGACACAACAGGTTCTACATCATCTCTATTTCCCATCTCATACACGGGGCCCTCCCCCCCACCGCGCATATTCCTAGTCTGTAGCGCCACCGTATTAAATTTACGGGCGCGAAATGTAATTAAAACCCAAAGAACAAATATAATTTCCAAGATCTCCTCAACGCACCCATTTAGCCACGGATAGTAAAGGGCACTGTCTTCAATGGCCAACACACTAAACCAGGCTATGAAGAGTGCAAGCAAATAGCAAGTAAACCCAACGGACATCTGGACAAACATTTTTTTGCGGTTGGCTACCGCAGTCCCTGAAGAAGGCATTCCGAGTGTTCGCAAAGCATGTATTTGGTCGGACATTTGATGACTAAGATTCGATGTTGCTAAACAAACTGTCATCAATATGATTGTGTAGCTGACGCCTGTTGCCAAAAGCGCGAATGCGATCATGTAATATGCAACCATGTCAGTCGACAAATCAACGGAGATAATGCTAATACCCTCGTTTCGAAAAAGATAAAAGTAGTTGAAAACAAAATTGCCAAAGCCCCATACCAATACAGATATATACAAGTGGAAACGCCCTTGCGGTGATAACCGAAGCTTCGTTATCATCCACCCATGTGATATCCGTATCAGCGTTTCCCACAAAAGGCAGTAATATAACGTATATGTCGATAGGGTTAGGACCATTAAAAAATCTAATTTTAGCTCATATTTTCTCAAGCGAACGGTGTCCCAAAACAAGAGACGGTATGCTAGTACAAATGGCTTCATTACTACAACGATGGACATATGCCACTGCAATTTAATTCCCCTTTCGTGGCGAAATATACATGTATTTCCAAGCCATAGAATAGCAATAATGATCCAAATTAGTAGCCCGGCAGTGTACATGGATATATAAGGTACTTGCGTCGTCGATAGATAATACGCAGGCTCTTTATTGATGTACGTGTATTTTACTGTATAATGCATGCCTTCACTACTAAAAGGCGCGTATCTCGTGCAATTGTTATCGCGCTCCATGCTGTAAGGACAGCTTCGAGATTTTATATATCGCGTCCCTTTAATTTCGCAATTCATCAAGAGTACAGTAAAATAATTAATGGGTTCTTCCTTCTCAAAATCAATTTTCGTATCGATTGTCGCACTAGCCGTGTACCGTACGGTATCGTTGCCATTTTGCGGGCGTAATGGGAATGCTCGGCAACCAAACCTTTCATCACCATAAAAATAGTAGTCTGAGTTGCAGATTGATCTTTCTGCTTCACGAATACGACCTGATACCCGAACAGGCCTTCTACCGTCTAATAAGTTCTTCCATGCATCTATGTATTGGTTGTAGTCGCACAAGTACACGTACATCATTGTACGACCACCAAAATGAGATGCCACTAGCGTAGAGTAGCCACTAATACAAAAAAAAAA
>LT659019.1:0-10204 GCA_900128575.1 Stramenopiles sp. TOSAG41-1 | reverse complement strand
AGATTGCAATGCGACTGCATCAAAATGAGATTAAGCGTGTCAGCGATTGGCCGTCTAACGTACTACAAGGAGCCGCCGTCAAAGATGCTGTCAAGGCCCAAGCTGCGCCGACTTTGATACCTCCGTACAAGGGTGTGTTTGGTACAGATTTGAAGGGTGCGTGCGATAGTCACTTTGCACTACGCATGGTTCACCTCCAACAGCTTGTAGGGCGAACTGCTGGACACGTCGAAATTACCACAGAAACTCTTCGAAAGTTGCACGCGAAGCACCTTGAGGAACTCACAATGTTGGTTGCAACTGTTCGGGCACAAGACGCCGCCGTCAAGCAGTTGGAGGAAGCTGTGGTGCTTTTCAAGAACAATCCGGATGCCACTGGCTTGAGCAGGGCACGTGTATTGGCTTCAAAAGAAGCACTGAAAACCGCAGGCATTGATGTGGGCAGTGTGCTTAAACTAAACGAAGATACGGCAGTAATGTTGTTACGAGCCTTGCGAATAGCCTTGAAAGCGAATGCCGGAAAGCTATCCACGGCAAAGGCCGAATGGCTGAAAGCTTCACAAAAGCTGCACAGTGCAGCCGTCGTGGTCCATCGAAGACATTACCAAGCACTACTTGACCTTACAAGAGCCATGCAAGACCTAGCAGATTGTAAGACCAGTAAAGGTCCAAACGCAGTACTGGGGGAAGAAGTTGCGAAGGCAAATATGAGACGAATGAGGAACGCGAAACGTGATGCTTACAAGCGACTAGTTGCTGCTGCACAGAAAGCTATACAATATCGCAGCGTAGAAGCGGTAGAACACGGCACTGCAATTGAATCTACGGAGGATGCGGCTAAAGCGGAACTTGCGCTCACCGACGCGCGTAAAACATTTAAGCTGGCAATTTTGAATGCCGCTCATGCGCATGATCTTGCGAAGAGTATTTTATTGAAGGCCAAGGATAATCTCGCTTCAAGTAAGGCATGGTTTATGCAGACTAATAAGAGCGTTTCAGAACTAGAAGCGAAGACTGCTTCTGCAAGGGCTTCGATCGCAAATGCGCAAAAGCACTTAGAAGCGGCCGCTAAAGCTGGTGTCATGCACGATATGCGTGGGGTATGGACATTGCTGGAACGACTCGCCGTCGCGCATTTGGCATCGTTGCAAAACCGTGTGGTAGATATTAAGCTCACCGTTGACGAGCAAAGAGGTGCAGCTGAACTTGCAAATAGGTCGGTTGCCGCGATAAAAGAGGATCTCTCCGAAAGGAACGCGCATGTTTCTACGATGACAAAGTATGCGACAATCTTGCGAAACGCGTTAGGATCAGCCCCAACCCATATGCTGAACGTTATTTCGAGTATGCGAGGAATCGAAAAAGCACCTGCCGAGGAATTAGCAAATGCAATAGACAACGAAGGCGCTGCACTGGAGAAAGTGCACCGAGCTGCCGAAGCACTGCAGCAACGTTTTGACGCCCTTTCTAAGACATACAAGGAAGAGTTGTTAGCCATGTTCGAAAATATTACAGCCTCTCACACAAAGCATTTGCAAAACGTTCAAGCCGATATTTCAAAACTGCAGGAGGATATTCGAACTATTGGCGGCCCATCTCTGAAGCATGAAACTACGCAAGCGCTGAAGGCATACCAAGCTGAACGCCGTCGTCTGGAAGGTTTGATGGATAAAGAGAGGCTAGCGGATGACGACGTGTCCGTAAAGCATCGTAATAGCAAAGTAAATTCCAGTGAGACTGCTTTCCTCGAGAGATTAATAGGCGATCTAAGAAATAAGCGCTCCCTGCATCCTTTGGTGGAACATACAATAAACCAGCCGCCTACCCCTGATGCAAAAGGTGCTATTGTAATGGATTCTCTTGGGCCCGTTAAGCTTCACAAGCCCTCTTTGGTTACGCCCAAGAAGGCTAGTACTGTCGATGTTGGCGGTGATGATTCTGATGATGGCGATTTCGAGCACCCAGAAGAAGGTGCTGTAGGTGAAGTTAAGGTTGCCGCATTGAAGCATTTGGGTGTGCAAGAAGCCTTATTCAAGGAGCAGAAAGCCATGGAAGCTGCCCGAGATGCATACGTTGCGCTCGATTCAAAATTATCGACTTCAAAAAACCTGGAAGACAGATTAAATGCGGCTTTGCGTCTGAGTGTAAAGCTACAGAAATTGGTTACCTTGTGTAAGCGTCAGGAGCACGAAGCCTTCAATGTAGCCTACCCTGTGGTTGGCGCAACTGATTCTCAAAAAGAAAAAATACACAAGCTTAGGAAAAGTCTAATGTTCGTCTTGCAGCGTTCTGGTAAAATGAAAGATTACCAAAATAGTTTAGGTACAACGTCGAAGGTCGCCTATCCGCCTACAGTTGAGGTGGATGATATAGACACGATAGCTTTAAGATCAGCCGTAATTGCAGCAGACGAAAACGTAATGCGAGCGACCAAGCGACGGAACGATGTTGTACAAAGAGTATCGAATCGTCTTGTTGCGGCAGCCAAACATGAAAAGAAACGTGTACAGTCTGAGCTTGGGTACGGAACGAAGCGTCAGGCCGAGGCATATCGTGTTCTTCATGACCGAGAAAATATATTGAAGCAAGCGCAAAATATTTTGGCTAAATTTGAGAAGCAACATAGGGACCTTGTGGGGTTAGGCATGGAACTGAAAGCAAACAAAAGTCCCCTCAAATCGCTTATTAATAGGTTAACCGTTTTTCAGGGTATAGTCGGCTCAAATGAAGACGCGCAAAAGCGCGTTGTGCATGCATTAGTGGTTTTGAGGAAACAGATTTACAGCAAGGAAACCGCAGAAATGATTAGACGGCAAAGCAGCAAGGCACAAGTCGAGGCCGCAGAGAGCGAATTATCTGAAATAAAAGAAATTTCGAAGTCGGCTTTGAACCTTCTTAGCCGCGCTACAGCATTACGCTTGAAAGCTTCCAAATATTTGAAAAAAGAAAATGCGAAGGTTCTGCATGCCCTTGGTAAAAACGAAGAAACAGTTAGAATGTTACGAATTATGCACGATCTAGAAACGAAAAGAATTGCTTCGACTATCGGCACGTTCAATAAAGCAAAGATGAAAATGCTTAAAGATTGTAAACGCTGGGCATTGGCACAAAGGAAACTAGCAGGGGCGCAAGTTGAGCTGATAGCTGTGAAAGAAAGGGCATTGCTAGCAAAAGATTTCGAAAGTATTAGCAAAGCAAAACTTGGGATGTTCAAGGCATTCATGAAGCGCGTTCAAGCACCAGCACCCGTCACAAAAAGACCGTTACGTGGTGTGTCATCTACAGGTTCCACTGGTATTTCCGGCGCAACTGGTATTTCTGGCGCGACTGGTTCGACTGGTTCGACTGGCGCAACTGGTTCGACTGGCGCAACTGGTTCGACTGGCGCAACTGGTTCGACTGGTGCAACTGGTATGAGTGGCACCGCTGATTTAGATGTCATGATAAAAACTAAACATCTAGAGAGGGGGTTTGATAAACCTGTGGTGAAAAAATTGGTTGGGCCATTTGCGTCTCGTTTTGTAATTCGAATTGGTCCAAAGAAAGTCTTCGAATACGGGAAAGGCGATGTCTCTATTCACGACGCTGTGGAGGCTATGGTCGATGGCGTAGACAGTTCTGATATTGTAGTTCGTAGAGTCCATGAAAGTAGCTTCAGAGATCATCGTAACGACCCAATGAGATTTAAGTCAGATGAGATCTCATTGAGCGACGTGTTCCGCTACATCATAGAAATTGATGGGTTTTATTCTCCTGAAGAAGCGAAATCGAAAGTATCGAACCTAGCGACAGCTGTCAAATCGAATGCATTTGTTGACGTTGTTGGGAACATGCTTTCATCTGACACGCCTATCAAAGTTCATGCTGCTCTAGAAACTGTCGATTTTGTAAATATAGCGAAGCCTGTAGTTGGTCAAACTGGCGCCACTGGTACGGATGGCAATCTTGATGGTTCTGCAACTGGGGGAGCTACTGGCTCTGCAACTGGGGGAGCTACTGGTTCCATAAGCGGTGGGGCAACTGGATCTACTTCCGGCTCAACCGGATTTAGTACGGGCGCGTCAGGATTGGGGGCGACTGGCTTAGGAACGACTGGCCCTACAGACGAAGTCTCTGAAGAAATAGTATCTACGACAGTGTTGGCCACAGGCCCCTTTGGTAGCAGGACAGCTTCAACTGGCGCAACTGGCTCTCCAACTGGTGCAACTGCAATGAATATCCTGAAAGAGCAACGGTTGAAGGTATGGGCCTCGATCGCTATGAAAGAGAAGGTTCGTTCGACTCTTCGTAAAACTCTGTCGAAATTTAAAATCGTTATCCAAGACAGACTCAACCAAGCACATCAAGCCATGGCCAATGCATCCACCGAGATGAATGAAGCCATTCAAGTAGAAGAAGAAACGGCAAATGCGATACACTTGGCCATCGAAAGGTTACGAGTGTATAATGACAGAAAAAATTTTGTAGATACAATAGGATCCGGATTAGTGCAGAACCACGATGGCTCGGCAACAGTAATAGAAAATCTACGCGATGTCGTTGACGGCAATACACGGTTGCCTCACAGCGATAGCTATTCGTCCCCATCGCTACGCTTCTTACCATCACGATTACATGCATCGGCATCCAATCTCGTGGTAGCAATGCGGAAGTTAAACGTTCTGTTGAAAGCTCGCGAAATTGTTCTCAAAAAACTTGTTGCTTTGCGAGAGAAACGGGCTGTATTGCGTGTGCAGCAACAGAAATACTCGAGCGTACACGACGTGACTAGCGATGGAGACAATAACAAAGGTTCTAGCTTCAATGATGTTAAGTTATATGTAACCCAATTAAGATTAGGCCAAGTGGTGAAATCGATTAAGGAGGAGGAGGAGAAAATGGTCCAAATTGAAGAAGAACTCGTGCGAGCCAAGGAGATGCAAAAATGCGCAGCAACCAAGCATCACAAGTTAGAAATGGAACAAGTTAAATTAGAAGCAAAGCGTGATGCCTTGAATAGAGTTGCAAGAGAGTCAGTCTTGCAAGCAGATATGATCGAAAACAAATTAGAATTTCATCCGGAAAATCGGACCTTGCGGATTATCGCAAAAAAAGCCAGGGTACTAGCGGAACAAGCAGTAAAACAAGCGAGCAATGCAAGTGCTGTTGCCTCTCTTTCTGGAGAAATTGTTCTTGAACATAAAAGGTATCAAGAAGCCCTGGTAGCGCTCACTAAAGCTCACAAGGACCAAGTGTTTGCAAGGAAACGTAAAATTACTGCCGTCCATGCTGTTGCTGTGGCCAAGTCCTACCGAGAAAGGGTTCTGAAAGGTCTTCAAAAAGCCGAGGAGGTTGTTCGCAAAATTAACTTGGAGGAAACCTCGATAAATATGCTGGTTCGTATGGACAAGGATATTAAGTCGAAGATGGAGCATATTGTTACATGGAAGCCCTTTAAACGTCCTGCTATCGTGCAAATCATAAAAAAGATCAAGATTAAGAGGGCCGTAACTTCCACTGGAGGAACTGGTATAACTGCACCCAGCGGTGCTACTGGTATGACTGCACCCAGCGGTGCTACTGGCATGACTGCGTCCAGCGGTGCGACTGGTATGACTGCATCAAGTGGGCCAACTGGTGTAGCGAGTGGACCAACTGGTGTAGAGGAGGTAACTACCATGAGCACTGGCGCAACGTATATTACCGGTATCACTGGGGTAACGGGGCCTGTGCAGCCCACTGGCCCTACTGGAGTTTCTTTGACGAAGTTTTCTACTGGCAAAATCCGAAGCATGTCTGAATTTAGTGGGCTTTCGACTGGGAATGAAGACGCTTATGGAAGTACAGGTGGTAATGCATTGTTGAACGAGCTATACAGTAAGGATGTGTCAGATATGGCTGTACCAGCAACTGGTGCTGTAGGGAGACCGTCGCCCCTAATTACTGAGCGAGACTTGCCGGTGCAAAAAAAAGCCATCGGTGCTCAAGGTGTCTCGAAAGATTTCGACCTCCCTGAGAAGCAACTTGATACCAAATACAATGCAAAAATGTCTCGAAAAGATCAACTGCAAGACGAACATGAACGCATGTACCATGCTATTCTTGAAGCATCGAAAAGTTTCGTATCTAAAGAAGTTGTAAATGCGAAGAAGAAGATGTATGATGCACGTAAACTTGATTCTCAAAAGAGCTTGCAGTACGCCAAAAATTTGTTTGAAGACGTTAAGGCTGCTAAAGATGCCTATATCCGCCAAATTAAAACTTTTGGATCTGCAAAACGCGAATTTTACAACATATCGGTTGGTGTTATTTTCGAAGGTGTCGATAAAGCCGCATTTAATACATTAGCATTCACGACTGGCGTGCGCAGTGCATTCAAGCAACTTGTTGTCTCCCATGAAAACGACTATGTCTTCGACGATCACAACGTTGAAAACCTTGGCTATATGAAGGTCAGGATGGTGTTGAGATTTGTTTGTTCGTCTGACGAATGCAGGGATAACGTCCTGACTAATTTGATAAGTATAGATCTTGGTCGCTTAAATGAGAAATTAAATCTCAAGCTAAGAAAAGATTACGGGATGACATCTCTACCAATTGAATTCAATGTTTTGGAAGTCGAAACGCCAGTGTATCAGCGGCATTCCATAAAGACGTGGAATCGTGGTAGAAATATTGAGAAAAAAATACTGACAAATCTGCATTGGGTCGAGCCAAGTGTAGCTAAATCGACAGATTCTGCTACCGGTGGCGTGGACCTCGAGGCTAATTCCAAGACTGGCGTCGAAGCGATGGCAAAGCTAGATCTATCTAGCGAGGCCGTTTTGAAAGAGGCTGAAGTTCCATACCAGCGTGCTTTCAGTGGCTCAACGGGTGCAAGTGGTGCAACAGGAGGCGTGACCGGTGCAAGTGGCGCAACAGGAGGCGTGACCGGTGCAAGTGGCGCAACAGGAAATTTAGCTACTGCGTTGCAAGGTGTGACGGGAGCGACAGCGCCAACTGGTTCATCGGGAACTGGTACAACCGGTAGCACAGGACTGGAGTCGACTGGAGCGAGTGAATTGGTTGTCGAATCCCCGAAATTAACGGCCAACCTGAGGCCACGGAATATGAGCGAGTTGATGAACCCAAAAGAGGAAGTTACGTCGAGCAAGTCCATTGTGGATCTAGATACTGCGGCGAAGGAAATGCTCGGGTCGGAGAAATCTAGCGTTATGCAGGAAGCTTTGATTGATAAACTTCGCGAAAGTGGGATTGAAGTAAAGTCATCTGATATATCTATCGGTAGTAAGCCGTTGAATTCTGAAGTTGACGACTTGATTGAGAAACATTTTGTGCCAACCAAGAATCGGGCGCCTGTAGGACCTGTTGTTACTGGGCACTCGCATAGCGCAATGCTATCAAATACTATCGAGACTGCGCTATTTCTTGAAAACGCCGAAAGTATTGAAAGTGCCGAAACTGCTTGTAAAGGAATCGGAAAAGTTGTTGATGATGGTCTCGGCGGGAACTTGCCTGGCGCCGAAAGTGTTGGTTGTAATCACAACCCGGCACCAGAGGATGCAGCTAAAGGGCATATCAGGCTTGCCAAAGGTGGCTTGAAAAGTGAGTTCGTGTTTTCTGTAAATGCTCATAATCATTCGACCAATCTTGCGATTCAGTCAATCCTGAATCATTTGACACCACAAGAAATAGTGAAAGCCTTGAGGAAAGTATCACAAAACAAAGCTAGCACTAAGAAAATAGGTTTGGCTGGTGAAAATTTAACTCCTCATGAAAAGGCTATAGAAGCCGTTGTCAAATCCAAATATTCTCTAGAAATGGGGAAAAGCACTGAAGAAGAGCTCAAAGCGAAAGTGGATGGTATCTCCAACAGGGTTTCAGATTTATCCAAGAAAGTGGACGAAGCCACGGCGTACGTTGAACAGCTTAAAGAAGGTGTAGTCCTAGTCGAAGATAATGTTAAGCATCACAATTTTACATTGCTGTTGGCAAAGACTCAACTTGATAATTGCATGAACAAACTTATAAAGCAAAAGAAGAAACTGCGATCTTTCACCCTGGAAGAGCAAGCTGCTGATGCAACAATGGAGCAATCTTCAGGATTTGTTGGCATTAACAGCAATGCAGTCAAGCACTCAACGAAGGTATTGACGCGTAAAATTCATAGGCAGGCGAATGCATTACGCAAGGATATTAACAATTTACAGCATTCCTGCAAGAGGCGCAATGTAACGTACCTGAATGAGAAACGTGATTTTACAAAATCTGTCGTCGAGCTAGCAAAACTTCGCCGTGAAATACGCGGCAAGAGCCTGACGAATGGTCGCTACCTTGCTTTGTTACATCTTATTAAGGTCCAAGAGAAACGTCTGAAAAACAAGTTGGAAAAAGCTCACAAGTCAGTTCTGTCCTTTCAAGCGGCTGTAGTCGACAATGAGGCGCGTAAAAGGCGCCTAGAGATTGCGTACCAAGAAAGCAAAATCAACCCGAAAAGCAGACGTCTCGAGCAGCATGCAATTGAAACTTGCAGCGACATAAAAATATGTGGCGATTGCCTTTCCCATAACATCGATAGCACTGACGGCGAACAATGTGGATGGTGCAATGGCCGTTGTTACGACGGAAATAAAAACGGCCCACTTGTTGGCGACGTCTGTGTCAACAAGTACTTGTTCGGTGCAAGTGGGTCTAAGTGTCCAGTGAAGGAAACTCTCGGTACGCATGACGCCCCGTCCCCGTTGACGATTAAGGATGGAATGGATGACGAAACGTTGGCTATTGTGAAGAAGCGAGTTGCTAAGCACATAGCGACTTTTAAGAAGTCAATAAACGACAAGTATGGTTCTGTTGTTGCACAATCCAAGATCAAGAAAGATCTTCTCGCCTCCTCTGAGAAGGAGAGGCTTCGTGTCGATAAAATAGTCAAGGACCACGTTAAAAACGAAGATATCATGTTAAACTGGAACCGCAAGCAAGGTTTACTCCGGTTGACCAATGCCGTTTCTGCGAAGTTGCGTGCAGTGAGATTTGCCATTGCTGTGGTTGCAAAATTGCAAGCGCAGGTTGCCAGCGAGAAAGCTATCGTTGAGGATTCGGTTAGTGAAGGCGATGAAGGTCTTGTAGATGGATCTGACGACGATGCGGTGGTAGACGAAACGAAGTTGCGTGCTCAGTATGCGTATGTGGGCGTTAAAAAGTTGGAAAGAGAATTGCAAGTAGCAGTTGAGAAAAAGAGAAAGTTGATGGCTTTGTATGTGTATGCTGCCAAACAATTGTACGATTTGCGCAGAAATATACCTATGTGGTACGACTTGTTAATTGAAGACGTGGTACGGCCTGACGGTGTAATTCACATTAGGTCTCCAAAGGGCCCAGTTGTTACTGGCCAGCTTATTGGTGGAAGCTATACTGGTATTACAGGGATTACTGGTGCAAGTGGTGCAACAGGAGATGAAGCTACTGTTGGAATTACGGCAAGTAGTGGCATTAGTGGTACAACAGGGGCCACCGGTATGACGGGCATTATGTCGACTGGACCGACTGGTATGGAAGCTGCAACCGCTGCTACTGGTGGAGGCAATACAGGTGTAACCGGAGGCAAATATCCGGACCCATACAATGTGGATGAAGAGCATCTTGGAGATGCCCAAACTGGTCTAAGCGAAAGTGGATACGGTACTGGTGCTACCGGAATTGGCAGTACTGGTGCTACCGGAATTGGCAGTACTGGTGCTACGGGAATCAGCAGTACTGGTGCTACAGCAAGCGGTGCGACAGCGAACTCGGAAACTGGCCATTCTTTCGAAATGGGCGCTAAATCTGGCTCAACCGGAAGCGACCAGGCTAGTGTTAGCGATAAATCTAATTCTGAAACCGGTGTAGTAGCCAATCGTGGACCGACTGGGTCAGTTTCGGGAACAGCTAGCGCTGGTGCGATGTCTCAATCTGGTACATCGGAAACTCAAGGTAGTGGACCCACTGGAGCCTCTGCAATGAGGGAGTCAAGTGCCAGGGGGCCAACTGGATCTACTTCTACTGGTTTGAGCGGCAGTACTGGCACCGATGATATGACCGGCAGCACGGGCATGACCGGCAGCACGGGCATGACCGGCAGCACGGGCACGGGCATGAGCGGCAGCACGGGCATGAGCGGCAGCACGGGCACGGGCATGACCGGCAGCACGGGCACGGGCATGACCGGCAGCACGGGCACGGGCATGAC
>LT659018.1:0-10206 GCA_900128575.1 Stramenopiles sp. TOSAG41-1 | reverse complement strand
TACAACCACGATAAGTGCAGTTCGTACCACTCAAGGGTGCACGTGGTTCATGGCCAAGCAATTTTATTTGAGTGTCGCAAAGTGTTTTGCTTAACCTAATTATTTGGAGTTTCAAATTTTCCATCAATTCGGTCACTTTGCTGACCAGTTCTTCCATGGCTTTATTGACCAATTTGTTCAGTTCATTCATTAGGTTTATCTTCTGTTGACATTCCTCGAATGCGGCGATCTTCGAGTATGGGAACGAGTGCTTCGCACAGACTGCCTCCAGCTGTTCTTTAGGGACGTGCTCATGCTCCTTCAAGTTCTCCATGGTCTGAACGAATTGGCGGTGCTTCTCATCGGTCCATCGGTCCAGCAACGCTTTATTCATGGCTTCTTCCTCTTCGTCTTTCGCCCTCGCAATCCCGGTATGAATATAAAGACAAAACTCCACCCAAGGGCATTGGACTAGAGGATAATCACCATCTTCTGCAGCCGCACGTTTGCTACGACTGGATCCCCGACACCGGCCTCTTTCTATGTCAGCTGCAAAATGGGAGTCTTGGCGCTGCACTACATCCATGGTTATCGAATTGCAATACAAATCCAATCCTACAAAATCCGATGCTACCCCGAGACACGATAAATTCGATCATGAGCACTTTTACCCCATGACGCATGATTGACCCATGCGCTTTTTAGTGGTAGTAGTAATAAGGAATGGAGAAGTAGAGGACCAAGATGATGATTGTGTTGTGAGTGCTGATAACTTTATAGAACCATCATGGTGTTTCAAGTACAGTTTCACGTACAGTTGGGCACACACATTCTCTTCCTCCATTATTTAAATTGCCCTCTTACTCTTCATGCTTGCCTTACGGCAAATTGTATCGTTCTATCATTAGCCTTGCTATGGCTAGCCTACTCCACCAAGGCAGAGGTATTTTTGCCACCCTACTAGAGTAGAGTGGCTTCAAATACTATTATTAGTATTTGAGACACTGCTCTACTCCAGTAGAGTAGTTGATCGAATACCTCTGCCTTGGTGGAGTATGGCTAGCCCAGATAAATTAAGCACTCAAAACGAGGAATGGGGCGGCCCAAAAAGTTATTGTGATGCCGACATTCCATTTTTGATTCCCATTTGATTTAAAATATCCGTATTTTATGCAGAGTCGGGCTGGTGCGCGACGTTGGTGCTATCAGCCATATAATAATTGCTGGTTTTGTCTTTGTTTTCTTAGTTTCAACCCTTTGTCACAATTTTTTTCAAAACCAAAATTCCATATTAAATACCACAAAATCAAAAATTCTGTATTCGACTCGTTTCGAGTGCTGTGTGCCTGCTATTTCTACCGTCCCGGACAGAATTTATCTGGCCTAGCGGCACATGTAATCTACTATTATTATGATAGTAATAATATGTTGCTGTTTCTTCTTCTTCTTCTATGATGGGTTGTCAGGGTGGTGGAAAGAGATGGAAAAAAGAAGGGTGGAAAGTGGCTAATGAAAAACGTACGAGATGGGCCGCAAAGTAGTATACAATAAACTACGGGAGAAGTTTGCCCGGTTCGACGCGGCAGGCGTAAGGCAGATCCAGATTGCGGAAACTTAAGCTTCACTTGCAAACACCATAGGACGAAAACAAAACTCGTTTGCGCCGCTATGCAACTGTCTAGGAATAGGGAAAGCCATGCAAAAGATATGACGATAAAATTGAGGGAAGAACTAGAAGGTAACGAATTTCGTTTCGAAAGCAAAAGATACGAATTGGTGGTCAAGCTGAGGAAGAACTGGGCGGATGAGCATAGTCCGCAAATTCACAAAAAATTGGCAAACATACTACATGTCAATGCCCCCCTACATACCATAGACCTTGATGGCAATCGCATCGATAAGGCCGACGCAAGAAAATTGGAAGGGTCGCTGAAGGATCAAAAATGGTTATCAACACTGAAGCTAGCACGTAATGAGCTTGGGGATGTCGGTGCCATAAGCATTGCCGAGGCTTTACAATCGAACGAGCGTTTAACTAGTCTGGCCCTTCTTTGCAATAACATCGAAAAGGTGGGCGTTGAAGCACTAGGCAAGGCTTTAAAAGTAAACAAATCACTGTCATATTTTGCATTGGACATAACTGATTCTACCGATGGTGATAAAATGTTGTCGCCATTGATAAATGCTTTAATATACAACAAAACATTGATGCATTTGGATATTACATGCAAAAAAATCAGCGATGAATGCGCCAAGAACCTTGCGAATGCCCTGAGCAAAAACATAACATTAAAGTATCTGGATATGACCGGAAGCGTCATAACCGACGAAGGAATTCATGCGATTGAAGTCGGACGAAAGTCAACAACTTTGATATTTAACAATAGCATGGGCAAAAAAATTATATTGCGACCATACTCTTTAAGTAACCACAACGATATCGATGTTGAAACAAGTAATCTAATGTTTCAAGTGCAAACGATAAAGCCAATGAAAGATTTCAAAAAATTGGAGCGTATCAAAAAGACGTTACATGATGTCAACAAAGCGTTTGCAAACTATTGCGGCCAACTGGTCGATAATTATATTAATTATATGCTGAAGTGCATGAACCCAATTAGCTCAAAGAACAAGAAGAAGAATGAATTGAGGAGACAAGCTGAACACGTACTAGTTGAATATTGGCTGTCGCAGGATTCTTCCCCAATTCATATAATTTGCTCTTTACAAAAAGTTAATGTATTGAAAAGTATTTTTGAAAAGTTTGAATTTTATCGCCACCGGCTCGCGAATATTATTGACGTGAACGGTCACACTCCAGTGTATTCTTGTTGGGGAAATGCTCGTATAAAAGAATCCGCAGACTACGAAGACAATGCTTTACTGCAACGCCAAAATGAAATCACGGCATTTCTGATGCGAAATGGCCTCTGCCTTTCCACAGAAGACAAAAATGGCCAAAACGTATTTCATTTTCAACATGCGCGCCAAGCTAAAGAAATATTGAAAACTGCAACTTTGTTATTCACCGTTGGAGGTAAAATAGATACATGCGTTCGAAAAAGAGAAGTAGAATTCTCAAAAGCAGTATATGAAAAGTTCAGAGAAAAGTTAAATGGGAAAATTATTTACAAAGAGTATCCATTTTATGTTACCTCATCAAGTAAATCAGTAAGTTCTTGTAAAAATTTTCATGTACTTCAAAGCAAAGATTCAATGAAGATGGTTCAACTACAAGTTTTAGGCAACGAACTTAACAACGAACTTAAGCTCGGCGAGTGCAGATTATATTATCAAGACTATAGTATACTTGAAGTAAATTTATCTTTGCCGTTGATACTCACTAAAATAGTACTTCGGCAGCAACCTTTGGACAAACAAATTGAGAAGCTGGACTCAGACATTTACAGCTTAGAAATTTGCAACGACGATTTCAAATTTGAAAATAATGAATTTTTGGCATACCATTTTAAGCCGGGCGATGAAGAGGAAAAAACGTGTAAATTTCACGAAACTACGAAGGCTAAGGTCAAAAATGAACAAAAATTCGAAAGTGAGCTCCGTGAAACGCACATCATATGTAGACTTCTTGGCATACAAAACCGTTTGTTTTTATTGCAAAGTACCAATGCGGATATTGACACGAATTTAGAAGAACGATTTAAACCGCTCTTTTCCTATTGCAAACATTTTAAAAACTTTTTGTGCAAGGAAGATGAAGATCCAGCGCAAGTAAAAAAAATCAAGTGGTTTTGGAACATAGATGACGAGGCGTTGAATGATACTAGAACGTTTTCTATTGATATGAAGGTAAATTTCAGGTTTGCACTTCATTTCTACGGTATGATGCGCAAAGTAGACTTTTGCCGCGAAAATAATAAAAGAAAGCTGCGTGACTATTATAATAGATTTAGAAACTACTCAATACTAGTTAGCGTTGTTCAAAAGTTTGAATCTTACTTGGATAAAGTTGAAAACGATTTAAGTAGAAATGGGCACAATCCGAATTTGACAGAAGATTTGCGCCATTGTATTCAACAAAGGAAGGAAGTATGCGACAATTTCGAGCTCTTGACAAAGTATGATAACGTGCTCTTTTATTGCACATCCTATGAAAGCAATTTACATCGCATCAAAAACATGGATTCGAAGAGTATGGACATTGAAGACACAGATGCCGACGACGACAAATTATGGACAAAACTTTATATTGGTGCAGACGCCTTTCATGATTCAGTCGTTCAGCCGTTCCAGAAGCAATTCGAAGATGAAATTTTTAAGTTACGCGAGACATTTGCAGACGAAATTGTGGATTTAGATGACGGCATTAAGATACCAATGATAGACAAGGAACACAATTCATCGATGTATCTCAGATTTTGCTTTCATGTACAGCAGATTTTTTCAAGTCTTCCAAAAATACAGCCTCATCATCGGCACGTGGGGCAGATCGAATATGGTAAAGACAAGGAAAGGATCACAAAAAGTTTTCGGGTCAAAGCAAATGCAGACCAATTTAGAAATAATTTGAAACTTAACGAGGATACGCAGAATTACGCTGAGCGACGAGGTATCTGGGCACACGGCCTTGGCGCTGGGTGTTGGATTAAAGATAAGCATACAAATATTATTCATAAACAGAATAGTGGACGAGATGATATGTTTGTGCGAAGACAACGTTTAAATGATGATAATAATAGGTCAGCTTCATTTTTTCTGCGTCACATTTTAAAGCCAATGATAGATGCTGGGTATGTCAAGCAAATATGCGAATGCGTTGATTTAAAATGCAATAGCTTAAATCATGGTAGAGATTACATTGATGTATGTGAAATTTTGAGATGGGCTCCAAGGAAAGACGATAATAATGAAATCAATTGTTCGCTTATTTCGAACATTTATTCTAAGCTTCTGCTTGCTGCCTCAAAAGATATAAATCAGCATCGCGGGCGTAGATTAATGGCTCTACTTATAGAAAAAGGAGTTGATATAAACTATCGTGATCCGTGTTCAGGTAAAAACGCGTTTGGCATTTGTGTGCTGCACCAGTCCTTGAACAACTGCAGGTATTTGCTTATGCATGGAGCGTCCGTCAATGCGTATGATGTTGAAACAATGTTGGATTATATCAACAGTTTGAACTTTTTTGGGCAGAATTCGGTAAAAACAATGGGAACCACATGGAACGAAAATTTGTTTGAAAACTTTTCGCAAGACAAAGTAAAGAAAAATCAGATCCAAAATTTAAGCTCTATAAAACTACTCCGAAAGAATTCAAAACAGCGCTTTAAGGATCTTGCTATGTATCAGGATACTAAATTTAAGTCTAAATGTACCCAAGAGATTGTTTTATGGGGTGCATACTACGGAACTTTAAGTAACGAAACTCTAAAATTCCTTGTCAAAGATCTAGGCAAATCAAGTAATATTGAATATAGCAAGGCCGCCAAATCAATAACGAATACTACAGATCGTTGGGGTGCAATGCCAATACACTATGCGAGCATGAATGGTCATCTGCAGGCTGTGCAAGCGCTGCACAGTTTTGGAGCAAAGTTAAACAAAAAGACAAAGAATAATCTTAAAGAAGTAGACAGAACTGGACTAAAAGTTGAAAAATCAAACTTGTTTCGGACCATTGTGAGCCGACACAAAAGCTTTGAGGGCTATACACCACTAGGACTTGCAGTCCAAAATGGACATGTTGATGTCGTGAGATTTTTGCTAAAACATGGGGCTGATCCATTCGGTAGGGAGCAGAATTTTGACCGTGTACCGGATCATTTGTTGAATGTTATAGATCCTGCATGCCCTTATTTTATCAGTCTTGACGTGCAATTGAAGCGGACGAAGATGATTTCAAACCACAATGTTGGTGACAAAGTCTACAAGACAATGAGGGGGGGTAGGAAGCAAACTGTCACAGTTTTAGCTCTGACTAACGAAGGTAAGTACGTGTGCTTGCAAGACGAAGGTAAAAATAAATTTAAGAAAACAGTGGAAGATTCGGACAAGGTGTATTCTGATATTTCAAATAAGATTAATAGCATTGTTTGCTACAAAAGTCCATCCACTCATGAAATACGTTATGGGATTATAAAAGAGCAGAGACTTAATTTCTTCAAGGTTATACATATGGATGAAGAAGCTGATTCTGAAGAAATATGTGAAACAAATATTGTACTTTACGGAAAAAAGTGGAAGCGGACCAAGGGCGCATTCACTTTTGTAAAAGTTTTGAAGCAGAAAGTTCATTTCAAACCAAACATAAATCAGGATGGTCTTCAGAATAATCGGCAGTTCGATGATTTCGATTTAAGGACTTATGCTGAAGCAAAGCTTCTGTTTACTTCCATATCATCAAATCAAAAAAGAGCTTTCACGCATAAGCTGATTGTAGACTTTTCACAACGTTATAAAAGATGGGTGGAGATCAAAAATGATATAATGAGCGACCATATGTCCAGTGGTAAAGCAGGTATTTCACATGCAAAGGAGGGCTATCTTGTGGAAGAAAAGAAGAGGAACGAAGAAATTAAACTGGAAATGAGATCGAATATTCAAGTGAAAAGGGTTCGCGAGGCGTACGCAATCAAAATTTGCACTTACAGGGTCTTTTGGTATCTTCTGACATTTGTAATTGCTATTATTACAATGTATAGCTTCCTCGGTCTGCACATACCAGCAATAAACGTGATGCGCGAAACAATTACAAGCGAAATCAAAGCATCTGGCTTTATGAAAAAGAAAGATATCGCTACTCACTTTAGCACGTGGCTTGTGGAAGACTATGTAAACATCACTTTAGTAGAACTTAAAAAACATTACCAACTTTTGCAAGGAATCCGTTTGGAGCAATATCGTGCAAATACAAGATTGGATCACAACAATAATACTGTTTGGGATCAAATTTACCATCATGACTATTATGACTACCAAGATACTGAAACTGTAGCGGAAAATAAATATATAAATGGACTGCACAACAAATATAAAAATAGGCAACGCCAACCACACCACGCACACGTACCATCTGTGACATGGAGTAAAGTTAAACATGGATATATTTTTGACTTGGTGCAATCATATGGCAACATATCTGAGATAACGATAGTTTGGGCAAGAGACCTTGAAGTGTTGAACAATGCTTCATATGTAGATCACTGGACCCGAACTATACTCATAAAGCATCTAGTGTATTCTAGAAACATTGATGCATACTGTCTGGTGACGCTGACATTAATTTTCTCAGCAGCTGGAGGTAAGGTTACTAGAAATATAAATTTGGAGTTTTATACTCCTGATAAATTTACACGGAAACTACTTACCTACAGCCAATACGAACATTGGACACATTTTATGTACACGATTATGTTCTCATGGATTATTGCATATATTGTAATTGACCTTGGTAAGCTCCTTTACCACTTTATATTTAGTATGGAGCAACGTCGAAAGTACAAGAAGATTTACAATGAAGTATTTTTCAGTCCATTGGTAGCTGAATACCGTAAGAATCGCACCACTAGACAGGAAGAAATAATCGAAGTGGGAGGCAGCCCAAGATGTAAAAACTCCCCTTGCTACTATTTTGCTGAGTTTATCGAATATTGTATTGTAATTGCAGTCAGTTTCAACAGGTTTATATTGAACGTTCTGAACATGTTTTTTCGATTTCGAGTTGCTTATTCAATTATTCATATTGTGCTAGGGTATACGTATTTTTCCATTAGGTATAGAAAGCACTCATTGCTGGAAAAAAAGGCAATAATCGATGACAACAGCCGACGAAGACCTTCCAATGATATGATGGATACAATTGACGGTGTCATGCAATACATGTTCTGGTTTAAAGTATCTCTCTTTTCCTGGATCATCATGACTTCAGTTTACATTTTCAGGCAGCTTATGATTTTCCCTAAAACTGGGCGCTTTTTTCTTGCCATGGCTAAAACTATTTTTGGCGAACAAATTAGATACTTTTTGCTTACATTTGTCTTTGTGCTTTTCATTTCAGCCTTTTCGTTAATAGTTCTCTATGGCGGCCACAGCGACGAATTTGCAACTCTCATAGACGCTTTTTTTAATTTGGGCGCCCTTGGTTTGACTGGAGAAGTGACACTTAATATGGACAGTTTGGTATTTATTACGGACCCACGCGGTTTTGTTTCCAAATTTATGGTATTTGTATTTATGACATTTGCATCTCTAATAATGGCAAATTTGTTCATTGGTATACTTAGTGAAGCTTGGATACTTCAATTGCAAAAACATCTTTGGGAAGATCATTTAGATTCGATTTTGAGGGACAATCTAAGGCGACACCTAGCAGACGACGAATATGCGGACGATTTAATTACAAAAAGCATTGAAAAGCTTGGAAATTCAATGCTTTACAAATCATCTAAAGCCGATTCAAATGATTCCAATACCGATGGCAACGTATGCACTTGCAATCTTAATGGGGATAAGTGGATTGGTTTTGATAAAATGGACTGGATATGCTTTTGTTTCCGGTGCCGCTTGAGAAAACAGAGTTCAGTGTATGGTAACGGAAAGAAAGGTGTGCTAAGGTCATCTTAATTTAAGGATAAGATAAGTAAACCCATAAAAACGAGATATTACTAAAATCAAAATATGTGTTCAATTATTACGGACACGTTTAAAAGTTCCTACTCATCAATCCCTCTGCAGAGGGAAAACCACAAGAAGTCTCTTCTTCTTGATATCGTAACTCCTTGAAATAGGAAGTTCAGCGTATTCTAACATCGTAGGTAATGAGTGGACATTATCGTTTGGTTTTGACAGATATTTGAAGTGTAAAAAGAGGTGTTAGGAGTAGGATGTAAGGGAGGGAGTATTTAAACACTAATTCTTTTATAAGCTATATTCAATTGAAAAAAAAAAAAGGAGATGGATTTTTCTTCTTCTCGTCGTTTGTTGTTGTTGTTACTAACTACTCCTGTTGCTGCTGAAAATAATGCCGAAGGCGACTATATGGTTTTAGCCAACAAGGCAATCATAAACAGAACAAGCGACTGAACATGGCCAAAGGACAACCTATCGCCGCTGAAGAGCAAGTTTGGAATTCATTGTGGGTGGCCATATTTGTTATGGCCTTGATTATTTTGCCGCAATATCTATTTACTGTTACCAATCCGAAGAGGTGGAGTGGAAAAAACGACTGATTTTTTAAAGCAGACAAAAATTGTAGGCATGGCGCCAACTATTTATGATTTCATACGGGGGGGATTGTTTTGGGTAGCTATAATCTTCCTGTCAAAATATGCCCGTGCTTGGTGGAATAAGCCTGGTACAAAAAGCAGAGCTGAGCAGGCAGAAGATGATCCAAACGCGTTGCTGAGAATTATTGAAAGGCAACAGGATGGTGGTGTTGACTATGAGAAAAGCGGAGGCAAGACGGAGGAGTATTCATGGACTCAAACATCTGATGAACTTGAAGTGAAGATTTTGATCAACAACATTGCAGATGAACTTGTCCCTAAAAGAGACATATCAGTAGATATACAATGCAATTTTCTGAAAGTTCTTGTACAGAATAAAATCATCATCAACGATTACACGTGTGATGTTTTGGTGCCGGAAGAGTGCACCTGGACAGTTGAGTCGAATGTTGAAGGTGGGCTAGGTCCAGGAGAGAAATTGGAAAGAAAAGTACTATTCTTATATTTGCGAAAAAAATTTCCAACAAAGGGGAAAGATAACTGGAATTGTCTTGTCAAAAGTGAAGCGAACAAAATCGACAATACACATCTTGGTGCTCCGGTGCACCTTTATAATCCCAATGATCGTGCCAGTATGCGAAACGTTGTCCAAAGTTTGAGGAGACGACGATAACTTTTCTCCTTTTTGAAGGATTTGCATAGTAGTATTCAAAACCATGCATTCGCTGATATACAAATCTGATCCACTATAAACGGCACACTAATACATTTTGGTTGGCAAAGAATAAATCCGCAGTCTGAAGGTTGCTGAAAAACCTTTTGCTTTTAGCGTGCTTTAGTTCACGTGATACGTTACCTTATACTTCGTATGTCGTACTTAAAGTTACGGGTGCAGACTCTTTTCGTTCGATAATACTACACGTGCATGTATACGAGTATGTAAATGCGTTTGTGCTCTAATAATGTATTCGTGACTTAAAAGCCGTTCTAAATTGTCGATAGCCAGCATATATTGTGTGTACGTATTCGTACAAGTATATAA
>LT659017.1:0-10207 GCA_900128575.1 Stramenopiles sp. TOSAG41-1 | reverse complement strand
GATTTTTGGGTGTTTTTTTCGTTTGCTGAGGTAGGATGTTTTTAGTATGATATTTTGTTAGTCTTGCTATGGTCTTGTGTGACCTTATCTTCTATCTTCTACATGGCGTTCCGATATACGAGGTACTCTTTTTACACTACTACTCCCTACTAGCCCACTGGGCTAGCCCATTTTATTGTAGTAAAAATAATGTATTACAACATGGTCGTCACAATTATTGTACTTTATTTTTCCTTGATAGCTAGTATAATAATAATAGATAGAGCATCTTCTTCGCTGCTGCCTGCTTCTTTCTTCTTCTTCTTCTTCGTCGTCGTCGTGAAAAAAAAAAAAAATAATAATAATAATAATAATAATATTAACAATAATAAAAATAGAGCTAATAATATAATAATAATAATAAAAAAATTAATAATTAATAATAATAATAATAATAAAATATAAAAAAAAAACAACAACACACCATCCCCAACCAACACGCTACATGTCAAAACCATTGCCTCCACGTACCCATTCATGCCAACATCGGGTAGAAAGGTCTTAGCCCCGATGTCCTGGTTGCGACGATGAAAAGCAACAGAAGTAATACATATGATAATGTTGGTTCGTCACCACCAAGTCCTATCTCAAGACGCATTCAATATTTAGTTTTGGGCTTCAATTCGCTTCTTTCCTTGTGTTTGGTGGCTTCTGGCGGGCTTTGTTTTTCTGGAGAAAAAAGCGTCTGTCCACCAGCCTTAGACCAACTCATCCCAGACACGAATACAACAGGCACCAACCACAGTAGTAAGGGCCATCCACATCATGACACCACTGCAGGTTTACCAGTGCTCTTGTTGGGACTAGTATTAGTCACACCATCAGTATTTGTTTCTTGTTGTATTGGAAAAGAGTCTTCGCACAGAGATGCATTGAGGTTCCTGTACGGTTCACACTTCATGTCAGCGTGGGGAGACCGCATGTGGCAAATGGCAGTACCCATTTTTTTGATTGACATTTTTAAATCGACACTGCTTCCAACTGGGTTATATGCCGCTTTTGTTTACCTCTTAAACGTCGTTTTCTTGCCGCGGTTAGGCGTGTGGGTCGACGAAACTTCCAGAATATTAGTGCAACGTGTTGGTCTGGCCATTGAAAATTTAGCCGTAGCACTTACAAGTGTTGTAATCTGCTGTATGGTGATTTTCCTCCCAGATCTTGGTCTAAAGAAACAGTCGCTGTCAGACAGCCACATTCTCTCAGGTTACGTTGCCTTACTTCTTTTAGGGGGTGTCGGTGAATTGTTTAATGGTGTGCAGACTATATCGATCGAAAAAGATTGGGTGGTTGTCTTGTCCAAAGAATCAAATATCGACTTAGGGCTGTTGAACACCACAATGAGGCGTATCGATTTGTCCTGCAAAGCGCTGGCTCCCTTCGCATTTACTATGATGTATCAGTACGTTGGAAATGATGTGCGAACTAGGATATTTTATGGTGCATTAATGATCGGGTTCTGGAACGTTATCTCTTTTCCTGTCGAATGGATTTTGAATACACGTGTTTACGAAGCATTTCCTCGTCTCAGAATGAAATTCCATACACACACCGATGGTACATCTCATGTCCATGAGAATGGTCACAAGCCCCATACACACTACTTTCATATGCATGAGGATGGAACTGAGCATGAACACAATGGCCCAGTATACCACAGCCATGAAGGATATGGAGCTGTGATTAATTTAAAGAATCAGAAGCAAACTCGGGTCGTTCCCTCGCTTAACAGTAATCCGCAAGGGGGCGCAGGCACATCTACAGGTTGTTGTTCTCGTTGGGTAGTATACGGAAATCATCCAATTTTTTTTGCTAGTTTATCCTATACGCTATTGTGGATGACAGTGTTGGATAATGGGGCTCTGATGACGTCGTACTTGCAGTGGCGAGGTGTCCCCCCCATGTACTTTGGTTTTAGCCGTGGGTTGGGGGCAGTGTTTGGCTTACTTGGCACATCGGTCTATCTCAGTATTTCATCCGTATTTAAATCCACGGAGCGTTCAGGTGTTGTTGCTATCTGGTTATTTTGGATAATCCTATTCCCAGGTGTCGTGTCATTTTACCTATCCGGTGAAAGCCGAATTACTGACTTTGTACTCATGGGGTCTATGGCTGCTGGTAGAATTGGACTATGGTCATATGATTTAGTTATTACACAACTTGTTCAAGATAATGTTGCTGAGACAGAACGTGGTATTTTCAGCAGTATCCAGCGCGCCTCTTATCAAATGTTCTTTGTTATTATGCAAGTGTTGGGGATGATATTTTACGATCCACGCGAATTTATTGTTTTGGTAACGTTTTCTGTCATTGTGGTGCTGGGCGCCGCAGTGATATACACAGTGTGGTATCTATTTTACAGTCAATCGATAAGTCAGGGGAGCGACCGCAAGACGTTTTCTGGGGATACACCGTATGCACAATTAGGAAGTACCGATGGCGATGATTGTGATTAGGTTTTTGAAAAAGATACCACACATAACACATTAAAAAGGATATCATTAAAGAACATCCTACTTAGAAAACGCCACAACATACAACTCATTTTGATAAAGTTATATCTATTTTTTTAAAAAAAAAGAAGAAGAATACTCATAAGTACTCGTTGTCGCCGGCGAATCGTTATTATCGGCACAGTAAAAAGCAAGAGGTTTGTAGTATTCTTTAGGGTTCATTTGATAGATCAGCTGTGAGTCTTAGTGACCTTTTCAATTATTTTAAATTCCTTTCGTAGATACATTTTTTTTAATTTCTTTCTTTATATATATTTAGGGGGTCATATATTCACACACTACAATATATTTTTTAACGTTTTTATACCTTACTTAACTTCCATTGGAACACCGCTCGATCATTACCACCAACTGAATATATCTTCAATTCTTCAGTTTTTGCCTTCTGCCCCTTTGCATGACTAAATCTAACATTCATAACGTGCGAAGAATGCCCTTTTCCAACCACTGGCGATGCTCCTTGTGTTGTGCAAGGGTAATTGAATAGATTGACATGCCCATGATCGTCGGCAGAGACAATTATGTTGCCGGTGTTAGATGTACATACCGAATTTATATCGTCGCTCGCAGCGCCTTGGGGCCAAATACCCGTAGTTCCCCACTCCAAAATACACGTGTCACTTTGCCATTCGACGTCTCTCACCTCACGTAGATGGGTGACATGAGCAAAAACATTTTTCTTTTTTGTTTTCGGATTCATAGTGTACCTCAATATTTCCTCAGATAAATCATTTGTACGAAGGAAAATAGCCGTTTCTTTCGATGTTTTGTTTTGCGATGTTCCAAAGTCCACATGCGTTACAGCAGATGAGCTCCTGTTACAAATACCTTTAAATTCAAAAACGGTTTTTTGCGAATTTAGTCTATAAAGCCATACTTTTTGGTCGTGCGCTGCTACAGCAACATATTCACTTCCTAATTTGTTCACCTTAATATCACTTATCCAGTCTTTCGGCAAATGTTTTGGGTCAAACTGCATGCCACTTGAGTTTGCTTCAATCACTCTACCAGCAGGTTTTTGAGATTGGTTCTTCAACTTCAAACAGAAAATGTCGATATCTCCTGTGTGATCCTTATCAGGTACGCCACTTTTTCTTCCTTTTTTTCTCCTTCTCTTACGTTTTCCAGTGATGACTTTTCTCCCTACACGCCCTCCAAGCCCAGCAATTATTGTATTGCCGTCGAACCATGCAATCGCCCTGGACATATCTCTGCACTTACAAATATGTTTCAGTTCCACGTGGCCAGTTTTATTATTTCGTTCCCATACGCGGACTGTTTTATCATCGCCAGCAGTTGCAAAAACATTCGGATCCTCTGGGTTGACCGCCAATCCCCAAAGTTCATCTGCGTAATGTCCAGCCATTAGAAGATCCCACTCTAAACTCTTGGCACCTTCTTCGTAGTCTGCAAGATAGATTTCACTGGATTTAGTTCCGACTAAAATTTTGTTTAGGGGTTTATCAATGCAAACGCTGCGGATTTCTGGATCGAATGATGGAAATTTTTGGTTTTTGATAGATATGTTCGTACTAGAAAACGACCACGGATTGCCTATCGCCCACTTTTGATCTCCTTTACCTAAACCTGAAACTGTCACAACATAAATGTTACCCGTCTTTGTGCCGCATACAATGGTGTCCACACCATCCGAAACGTCTTCCTCGTAGCAAGGCGATATCGCTGTAATTGCACCACCACCTTGCTTCGCCATGTTTTCCAAGATACTGCTTTCGTACTTTCCCAACGATTTTTTATCGGGTGCCTTTGTATTCCATACATTGATCCACCCACCAGCACTACCGGTAAGGAAACGGTGCCCTTTCTCTGCATGACCGACATATGTTCCACAAATTTGTGTGTTCAACTTCTTAGTGCCTCTCTTACCTAATTTGCTTTTCAGAGAACGGCCCGACAACGTCCAGAAACGGATGTGTCTCACACCACCAGTAACAAAAAGCGTTCCAACCTCAGCAGGAGTAAAAGCCGCCCAAAGCACTGTGCTTTTGTCTCCCCGCGCTGTTGTTAACAATTTTCCATCTTCCCATGTGCCAGTGTTAGTCTCCCACAAGGCAACGCTGTGGTCATCGTCATTTCCAACTGACAACAAGCGCATACCACCCGGATGAAACGCTACACTTGTAACAGCACGTTTATGAAACCCACCTAAGGTGCAGATTTCCCTACAAGAGTCTGCATCCCACACTTTTACGGCTGGCAAAACTTTTCTTTCGTGCTCTGATTGCATTTGGCCCGTCGCAACAAACTTAGCAGTGGGATCAGTAGTCAGACATACAATGTCGTCGTCGTGCCCTTTGAAATACCTTTGGCGACTATTTTCATGGTGATGTGATGTGCCATCCAAATGCTCAACAACACCAATAGCAGCTGTATGGTAAATGATATCACCGGACGAGGAAAATCGTAGGTTTCCTCTGGAGTTGGGATCTTGGGCTTGATATCCACAAACATACTCGAGTTCTAAATTAAATCTAGGCTTTGTTGGATTCCCCGCTCTGGCTTCATCTGGATCAGAAGGGGGTACAATCTGTCCTTTCCATGGCTTCACTGCCATAGATTGGTCGCCCTCCTCATCGCCAACTGATGCGAAAGGATCCAAAAATTCGTCCTCATCCTCAACCACTTCGACGTCTCTGTCCTTATGACTCCCGCTTTGAGCCTCATCTTCTGTAGATTGATTTTTAGATGGATTTATATTTACCCACTGAAAAACGCAACGATCATTTCCACCTGTAGAAACAACCCATTCATCACCCTTCATCCACCGTACATTTGTCACGTGAGACGAGTGTCCTGTTTCTTGCCCATACGCGGATCCTTGCTCAACACATGGATATTTGAACATTTTTAACTTGCCAAAGTCATCTGCAGTGATGATGACTTTCCCATTACTGTCTCGATCAACAGCGTTAATATCTGTCCCATCAGCACATTTGGGCCAGATACCCTGGACGGGCCAGCCTAGTATGCATGTGAATGTATCCCATTTGACGTCTCGCATAGCACCTGCGCTTGTCTGCCTGCGCCCACGTTTTACGTCCCAGAATAGCAATTCATACGCGCCACAATTGCTTTGAAGCCATTTTCCGTCTACGGAAAAGTCTAAGTGTGTCAGGTAGCTGTTGTGCCCTTTCAATTTATGCTTTAATTCCACACGACAGCCTCTACGCAAGCTTTGCTTAGCATCAGCTACGTTTAGGGAAGCTTCGTATATATATATATTGCGATCATGTGATCCAACGGCAAGATATCCTTTGTAGTTCTCTTTCGCTTGATTTGCAGAAAATTTCATATCGCTAATCCAACCTTTTGCATGGTAAAGTGGCGGATTTTGAGTTTTTACATCACCAATTACGTCGAACAGTTTCTGTTCTTTTTTATCAGCGCAATAAACAAAAACCACGATTTTACCGTCGTGCTTCGTTTTTCCTCGGCCAACATTTCCCCCAAGCCCAACCGCGAGTAAACGTGGTTTATTGCTTGCTGCTGGGGACATGGCACATGACCTAGCCATCACTGGATCTGGCAAGCCAAGACTGCCCAAACGAAAATTTTCGATCTGCTTCGCTTTCTCGAAATCCCATAAGCGTACATATCCGTCATCCCCGCTGGTAATATAGGTTTTGGCTTCTTTGGCTTTATCAACAACGAGTCCCCACACTTCATCCTTGAAATGACCTCGAGTTATTATATCTACCTCCTCCTCGACCTCATACTTTGAACTTATCTTAAATTCGACGATTTCGGATCCTCGAGTGCCAACTAAAATTTTCAGACCATCTTTACCATCTTCACCACGGTGTCCAAGACAAACGGAACGAATCTGTGGGTTTGCCACATCGACATCTATTGTTACTTTAGACATTTTGTTCTTTCCTTTTTTCTTGGTACTAGTTTTATACACTGTTTTCATAACATTCCATTTGTTAAACTTTTCCTCAAATTTCTTCCATTCTTTCCCATTTATAGTGGTTACCGTCTCCAATGAGGGAGGTGTTGTGTTGGAAAATTTACTGATTCGTATAATACCCTTCACGCACCCGGTTGCCACAAATGTGTCATTTAACTTTGAATTTGAAGCGTAAATGGAATTTATTGGTCCGTGAGATACATTTTCTTTATCTGCTTGTTTGGACGCCTTATCTTCGAAACTTACAAATTGGACTTTTTTCTTCTTGTCCGAAGATTCCAAATTTAAATAATATACCTTTCCTTTTGCACCCCCAACTAACATGTATCCGTCCGCCGCGTTCGTGAGACTCAAACACGTATCTATTCCGATTTCCTCGTGGAACGGTACTTTTTTAGAAGCCAAATTTCGACCATTCATAGTCCATATGCGAACATGATTAATACCACATTGTACCAGAGTCAAATTCTTGTTCACTTTGTTCTCGGCAAATTCAAGTGCAAACACTTTATTTTTGTCGCCTTTCGCATTAGCAACCATGATGCCAGTTTTATAGTTATATATACAAATACTGTGGTTCTCATCTTGTCCAATCGATGCTAAATAGCAATTATCATCCTCTGTACCTAGAGAAAATGCTAGTAATGAGACTTCTCGTTTATGAAATCCAGATAGGACTCGATGAGTCCTACATTCTTCGCCATCAGAAACTTTCCAAATAACAATTTTGGGTTTCTTGCCAACTTCACCGGTAGCAACATACTCCTTACAATAAGATACAGCTAAGCAAGAAATGTCATCTGTATGGTCTTGGTTGTACGTTTGCTCAATCTTTTTATCTGACTTTTTTACCCGAATACCCAAGGCGGCGGCATGATAAACTATGTAGTCGCTATGTTTTCCTGCATAACGAACGTTGTCTCTGGTGTCGAATGACCGGTATCCATGAACCATCTTCAGGTCTAGGTCGGATTCTGGCTCCGTTTTGTCATAATGAGGTACCTTTGATGGTGCCTTTATTGCACCAAGCCATGGCTTTACGGCCATAAATTCATCTCCACCACCTGAGCCAAAATCAAAGCCATCCATGCTTTCATCGTGCTTTTCGTCCGTCTTCTGGTCTGCATCAAAGTCCTCATGCTCTGAATCATGATCGGGATCGTGTTGATGGCCGTGGTCATCGCCATTCGCGTCATTGTGTGGGTCATATCGCCATTGAAATATTGATCTGTCGTTTCCACCAGTCGATATCAGCCTAATGTTATCGCCGTTGTAATCTTTAATGTTCGCGGCAAACCGTATATTTGTGACATGCGATGAATGCCCGCGATATTCAATCCCTGAGGCTTTTTCCCCTGTACATGGAGAGTTAAACAACTTCACCTTACCGAAATCATCTGCGGTAGCCAAGACACCGCTATATATGTTGTTTCTTTTTCCTCCATCATATTTTGGCAAAAGGTCAACAGCATTTATATCAGTTCCATCACTGCCAGGCGGCCATATGCCTTGTACAGGCCACCCAAGTGTACAAGTGAATGTATCCCAACAGACATTGGCAACAGAAGGAGCAGATTTTGTCTGCTTTCCGCTCTTTGTATCCCAGAACAGAAGCTCGTAGGAGCCATCGGTGCTTTGTAAATGTTGTCCATCGACTGAAAAATCAAGGTGGGATACGTAGCTGCTGATTCCTTTGCATTTTGCTCTGTATTCGTACGTTTTTGAATTGTACAAATAAATGGACCTGTCGTGAGCCCCAACAGCCAATGTCCCGTTGCAAGAGTATTTGATATCACTTATCCAATCTTTCGGGTGGGGTTTCAGCTTTTTAAATTCAGATAGCTTTCCATAACCGGATTTAAGTAGCTCAAAATTGAAAATTAAGACTTCTCCGTCATGTTTAGATCGCGTACCAACTACCCTTGTTCCGACGCGGCCCCCTAAACCTACTGCTATTTTTTCTCCATCTCGTGACCAGTCAAGCGCGCGGCTAAATGCATCTAGCTGCTCAGAAATTGCAATAAGGCGAGGCCTATCGTCTTGTGTAGTTCCAGGTCCGACCTTTCCTATGTTCCATACGCGCACACGGTTATCGTCGCCTGAAGTTGCATACATGGGTTTTCGCATCTTTCCTTTTAATTCTTCCGGCTCTTCCGTTGCTGGGTAAATCGCTAATCCCCATAGCTCAGCTCCGTTTCTTGAATCGCCTGTTGAGTGTCCTTGCATGACGCATTTTATATCTTTGACTTCAGGCTTATTATTTTTCCCATTTTTCTCAAAGCTAAATTCATATATTTCGCAACCCTTTGTGCCAATGATTGCTCTCCCGATTGTCAATCCATCTTCTTTGTATTTTGTTATTGCCATATCCACTGAACGAATCTGCGAATTGAGTGATTGAAAAACCGACTCCTGGTAACGCTTTGTAAAACGCACGTGGTCTGCTAAGCTTTCCGCCAAATTTATGGTTACTTTGGGTTCAAGATCTCCATCTTTGGTGTCCAAAATTAATATGATGCCTCCTTTACCCGCGGCCAAAAGCCAAGAATTTTGCCCGTTTGGTGTATCTTTTATGCGCTTCAAGACATTTACGGCACCAAAATTACCCTCACACCTATAAGGTGCTGCTAACGGTTTGACATTGATGTTCTGTTGCCCAGTAAACTTACCGTACTCATCAATACTTGGTTTACCGGGGCTCCAGCAGTATATCTCGCCCTTTGTGGAACCGGCGTAGACAAAAACTTTAGCTTTATCATCTTTTCCGAGCTGAATCGATGTTAGTGACATTAATATAGGCTGCCTTTTCTTACTGGATTTTTCTCCGTTGGAAAAAAGAGCTTTCTTGCTAACGTATCCACGGCCTTTTTTTGTCCAAAAAAGCAGATGCTTGTCGCCACATGAGTAAAAGCTTTCCACTTGCTTCATTGTCGAGGGTTTTTTCAACAGATGTTCAAATCCCAACGCAAAAACCTTGTTTTTATGGCTTTTAGAATTGTGGATCATTGTGCCTTTTTCCCAGTCATAGATTGCCAAGCTGTGCTGATCATCAACACCTAATGACAGAATATACTGTCCGGTTTTACTAAATGCAAGTTGGTTGACACCACGACGATGAAAGCCCTTCAACGTATTTAGCAGCGCCATGGATGCTGGATTCCAGATGCAAATTTTTGGCATTCGTCCAATTTCACCTGTTGCAACCAGTTTGATCCGGTCATTTTCTTCCTTCCCTCTACCAGGTCTCTCATAATCATCATCGTATACGGCCATCGATAAAATGTCATCAGTGTGATGAAAAGCAAAATCTTGTTTTGGTCGCGATTCTCCTTTTGGTTGCGATTCTCCGTTATCGTCCTTAACTTTCGGATTACCTTCCGGGTCCAATTGTATCTTCACGCCAACAGCGGCTGTAAAATATAATGCCTCGGACAAATCTGATCCCAAATCTGATCCTTCGCCAGCTTTCCGTTTTGGAACGTAGTATACATTGTTGCGACAATCCGATCCTCGGTATCCATGTACCCACTCAAGTTCTAAGCGTGATTCTGTTGCATTCTTTCCAGGATTCTTCAAATCCTCCCTCTCAAACTCGATCTCGTTAACTGGCATGCCATGATGATCGCACGCTTTTGAAGTACTCCCGCTTCCGCTTGACTTATTCTTTCTCGAACCATTAGCTCCAGAAATTTGTTTAATTTTCTTGTGAATGTGTTGAATAGTACCA
>LT659016.1:0-10236 GCA_900128575.1 Stramenopiles sp. TOSAG41-1 | reverse complement strand
GAAGACTTGTTCTTGGATCGGAACAAGATAGGAGATGACGGATTAACAAGCTTAACATTGTATCGCAACAGGAAAGAGAGTAGCAATGGGACAATTGTTCTCAATTTAAGAACATTGAGTTTACGCGAAAATTTGTTGACTGATGATGGCATCAAAGGGCTGACAAACTGCCATTTGGGCGAAGGAGAAATCTTGTCTAACCTTGAAACCGTCAATATTGGGGGAAATTCGAAGTTGACCGCGAACAGTATTGTTCATTTCGCCAGTATCCTGCCATTGTCTACTTCTTTGAAAGTTTTGGATCTATCCTCAATTAAGTTTAGTGGTATCAGCATGCAAAAACTAGCAGAAGGGCTTCAAGCGAACCCGCCGTTGTGCAAACTTGTGATTGCAGGTTGTCTTACAGCAGCAACTTCGAAAGAACTTTTTTTGATGAAAGATGCGTTAGCTTCCAACACACGCCTAGAATATATTGTTTGGGGCAAACTGAACGGAGGAATGATGCCAGATGAAATTAAAGCGGCAAGGGAGTATATAGATGATATCGAACAAACATTAAAATTAAATCGCAGAATGCAAAGCCACACAGCCTCTACGCAGAAAAAAAGAAATATTTCCAGCCCATCATCAGCCAGGTCTCCGTCTCGCTTACTCTCAACATCTTCCCCAAGAGCAGTAGAAGTTGATAGTAGTAGAGTTGATGACCGTGAAAATGATATGACGGATGAAAATAGTTCGAAGGCCATTTTAGAAGATCAAGAGAAAAACCATAGTCCCGCTACCCCAGTCGAGAATCGTTCGCATTTTGGAAATGCAACAGGGGAGCTTGAGGAATTACGGAGTACTTTGAATGATCTTCATTTGCAGTTCAAAAAATTTCAATCTTCCAATCGGACATCGCCGCAAAATCAACGGAATAGGAGCAATGAAAGTGGTGAGAGCAGTGAAACTAATATCACCGTAAGTAAAGATGATGGGAACGTCAATTTGAAACGCGAGGTTTTGGAATTCGTTGCAGACCAACTGAAGACTGATATCTCAGAAGAATTAGTAAATGTAGTAAGAAGAGAATATTTAGATGAAGCTGTTGAATCGCTTAATCAGGATTTGGAAAAAGAGGCAGTGGTTCGCAGCAATGGCATATCGGCTTTGGAGTCACGCTTGGAAGTATTGGAAAATGCATCGAAAACGGCAGCAATTGAGCGAGAGCAAACAGGNATAATTATTCGAGCATTGGCAACAAAAGTTGACGAGTCGATTAATTTAATGCAAAAAGCTTTTGGAATGATGCGTGCAAAAAATAACACATCAGATGAACGCATTACAGCGACAGCAGCAAGTAACATTAAAGACGAATGGAGAAACGAACTATTGGCGTACGAGCAACAGCAACGATCAGAGAGAACAGTAATAGAAGAGCATCTTTCCAGAGTGACTCATCGATTAACAATTTTGGAAGAAACAGTTATATCCGAGCAAGAATCGAGTTTGAAGGCGCTTGAGGCAATCTTGACTGCTGCTAAAAATAGAAAGGTTGAAAGGCCGGGGATTAAATAGTACGTTTCAAGATTTTTTTTACAATAATTAGCACAATAATTTCAAGTTGTTTTGACGTCATTAGGATTCCCTCTAATGAGTTTGATGTTTAGCTATCGCAGATCTCACACATATCATATTGGTAGCATGAATTTTTATCGACAGTAAAAAGCAATGTCTGTGGAGGAGATTAAAATTTTCTTTAACTTATCAATAAATATTTATATAAAACTTTATATTATTAATACGATATAATAATGTGTAGTACTCTTTGGGTTCTTTCGAATGTGTAGCTGGTCACTTGGTAACCTTAAAAATCATTTTAAATTAGACTAAATTAAAAGTTAGCAATGATGTGCCTCGTAAATAACATATCCTAAAAACAACACCTCAAGATGTACCAAAAAACAACCACAAACGATACACTACAACCACCCCTTGTCGAAATAGGACACATATCTTACTTCTTGATATACTATATATTAACCCTAACTGAAATCAGCAAGAAGAAAGCTGAAAGCTGTAGTCTGTTTGCTACGGTATGCCCTAGCTAGTTGACGAAGGAACGCGAGGGGGAGGATGAAAAAGAGGGGGAGTGTGCCTGAATGATGTGTCCCATGGCATGGTGCGTGCTTGCATGCGTACTGCAACAGAACCTTTTCCATTTTGCGAAAGGAGCGAGCACCGATGCGGCAATCAAGTGCCGTTGTTTTGCTATTTTTTGTCCTTGTGTCCGTTGCCACGCTAGGGTATAGCGAAAAGGAGGAAGGGTCAGGCAAAAGGCATGAAACACGCAAGCTGCTAACGAAGCGAGATGCGTCGAAAGGCTTGCGAGGTGTCTTGGCAAACACGCCAGAAAAAAAACCTGTTCGTAGCTCCACCATTTTGATGCAAATTCGAGAACATGCTGAAGCTAGTCTCCTGAAGAAGAAAGGAGGTAAGAAGAAAGGAGGTAAGAAGAAAGGAGGTAAGAAGAAAGGAGTTAAGAAGAAAGCTTACTGATGGACAAGAGACACAAGAACAGGATCTTACTGATGGACAAGAGACACAAGTGCCGACCTCATTTCTCCAAGAGAAATTTATTGACTTCGGTGGGATCATGTCAGACCTGCGACATGTGCACGTGTTCTTTTGACGACGTTTTATTGGATGTTGATGGTGGTAATTCTGCTGGTGGCGATAATTCTGGTGGCGGCCACGACCCTAACCTTGCTGGCAGCCACGACCCTAACCCTGCTGGCAGCCACGACCCTAACCCTGCTGGCGGCCACGACCCTAACCCTGCTGGCGGCCACGACCCTAACCCTGCTGGCGACCACGACCCTAACCCTGCTGGCGGCCGCAACCCTGAGGCTACCGACGAATCTCAGGTTGTCGACGACTCTGATGAATCTCAGGTTGTTGACGGCTCTAATGATTCCGACGAATCTCAGGTTATTGACGACTCTAATGATTCCGACGAATCTCAGGTTGTCGACGACTCTGATGGCTCCGACGAATCTGAGCCTGAATTGCAACAACATCAGTCGACGAATGGACCATCTGGCACAAGATATAGAGCGTTTAATACTGGTCTAGTTACTGGTCCTTCACAGTATATCGGTGGTAGTAGCGAATATCATATTGATACTAAGTTTAAAGATGGTTTACCTATGGAACAGGTAGTGTCTATGGTTGATTCAATGGCTGTTGCTTATGCTAATCAGGGAAGAGTGATTGAGTTCTCTAATTCAGCAGTAGCCGGTGAGGAGTACGATCCTAACGCATCTGACAGCCAAAAGGAATCTCTATTGAGGAGAGTTTTTGGGGCTCATGCACATAGGAGTGGATGGAAAAGTATGGATTATTACATTCCACTCAAAAGTGAACCCAGGGGTAGATTTGGTCCCAGTGCTGAGGGGGCTGAGATCATTGCACCAGTTATTGCGGGAGGTACCTTGGAGTTCCATAATGATGTTGGCGGTGCATATGGAGCTTTTGTAGCTATAATTGATAAAAATGGTGTTATGATAGCTAAGACTGGACATGGTGACATTAGAAAAGCGAGAAGTGGCACTGTACAGACATAGTTAAATACAGATTAAGCATCACTATATATACACTCTCTACCTTGTAAATTTAACAGATAAATTAAAATGATTTTAAGGTTTACTAAATGCCTTGCTATCATACACGTAAGTATCGAGAGAGCCCATTTCAGCCAGTTGTGGTGGTGCTACTACTGCTGCGTAAAAAAACAATTCCATAACACGGAGTCCCAATTTCAAGACTCCTAAAATCATGAATTATTCTTCTTTTTTGTGACATATCTCATTATAATAGTTCATATAAATATTGAATTCCTCTCTTATGTTCACACACTTTCACCATCCTCTCCCTCACCTTCTTTTTCTTCTGCTTCTAATGCAATTCTTAAAAACACACTTTCCAAAGTCGTCTGTTGCAAACTCCACTCTTCAAGAAACGTTTTTCTTTGATTTTGCAAATGTTCAAAGATCGTACTAATTTTAATATTATCATCCATTATACTGTAAGTGATGGAATTAGCAGCAGCATTTTCTAAAAATGTAAGAGAGTAGTTTTTCGATTTGGGCAGATAATATGGTATACATATATATGTATGTATATGTGTGTTAATCATCGAATTTTGCATGGATTAAAAATAAAATTGAAAATAAACGTACCTCCGGTTAGCATATGCGTCGCTTTGTTGGAAATTACCGTTTTGACAAAGTTATCAGCTTCATGTATGTCCGCATTGCTTTTCAATACTATTGTTAATTTATAACCACTACCATATTTATTCTTCAAATGCAACTGCGTGCCTACGCATTGCAATCTTCCATAAGCCATGATACCAATTCTAGTACTTAATGCATCAGCTTCTTCCATACTATGTGTTGTCAAAATAATAGCCTTTCCTTTTGATTGTTTTTCTATAATTCTCCAAACTAGTTTTAATTGTTTCCATGGGTGATAGAATAAATAATATTTTGGTAACATTTAAATGCCTAATGTTAATAAATATATTTATATGTATAAAAAGAAAGAAGTAATACGTACCTCCTAATCGTGTTTCCGGATCTAAACCAGTGGTGGGCTCATCAAAGAATAAAATATTTGGGTCTCCTACGATTGCAATTCCAATCGACAACCTACGTTTCATCCCACCACTTAACTTCGATGCTTGCATATGAAATTCATCTCCAGCAAGTTCTACTTGCCCCGCAACATCTTGAGCTATAGCACTTTCATACATTTTTTTAACGCCCCTCAATCTTGCATAAAATATAAGATGTTCTTCCACTGTCATTGTAGGCCAAAAAATATCAAACTGGGGACATAGCCCAATAATTTTTCTTACATTCGCAACTCCATTATTTTGGTCTGTGACGTCAAAACCTCCAATGAAAGCATTGCCGCTAGTTGCTTTTGTATTTCCACTCAGGATATGTATTGATGTAGTTTTACCAGCACCGTTTGGTCCGAGAAGTCCAAATACTTCGTTATAATCTATGGCAAAAGTAATTCCATCCACAGCAACTTTAGGTGGAGACACTTGTTGAAAAATTTTTCTCAAACCAACTACCTTCACTGGCATATCAGTTTTCTTTAACGCGTTCGCACGTTTTTCTTCTTCCAATACATCTGAATCAGTTCCTATTCTTGCTTTGCCTGTGGTGGATTTTAAATGGCTAATTTGATTATTTTTCTTTTTGCATTTGCACAAAATATTATTTAAAATGTATTTGGATATAGAGCTACCAGTATCCTCATATAAACTTTGATAATGTATACATATGCCAATCAAGCCTAGCATCGTGCTTGTCCAAAACATGTTTAAGGTTGCCGTCACAATTGTGTGCGGTTGTGCAGCACCCTCAATTACTAAAGTCAAAGAACGCGCAAAAGCGGTGGGAGGGAAAAGCCATAAAAAATATGGCCATTTGACGATTTGGGCAACTCTAAGAGTTGGCACTGAAACCATCAATATCAACATGATGATATACGCAGATAGCACCTCCAAACGAGTTTTTCTTAAAAGCATTGACAGGAAGATTCCAAAACCAATTTGAGCATGCCCCCATACAATCAGTATTGCAAAAAGCTGGCCAAAATTGCAATTTAGAATAGGTTCCGTACCAATTAAATATTGAAAAATAACAAACACAGTGGTAAACGCACCATATACACTATAGTGAAAAATATATACTGCAGTCCAATAAGCAACTAAACTGCCATTTTGTCCTCGAATAGAATGGACTAATTTTTCCTTCAACTCCATCCCAACATTATGAACAATACCAGGAAAAACAAGCATTGTCAATATAGGAAAATATCCCAGCAGCAAATAAATCGTTACCTCGTATAAATGATTATTGATAAATCTTACAAGTGGCATGGCAGTTATTTGGGAATTGATTTGCAAATCGTGCTGTTCATTTTCTGCTGGATTGGTTCGTTTAAAATTATCATACAATGCACTATTTAAAATATGCGTGGTTAGAAGCATTTGTTGAATTGTTAAAGGCCCTCTCCTACGGAAACCTGGTATATGTGACCATGATCGTAATTGCCACCAGCCCCACCTGTAATAGCCAGATGGGACAAAAACATTAGGTTTAACAAATGAACAATCGAACCCATCTTCATGAGTTTCTGTATAGGTAATGGATGCCCATTTATATTGTTTCCATGGATCATGGTCATGAAGTGTAAACATATGTATGGTATACATCAGTTGCATGTCTAAGTTTTTTTGCTTTACAGTACCGCTTGCTTTTACCTGTTCAAATGTAATCGCAAAATCAGGGAACAGTTTTGCCTGTGCATTAATAGCTGTATCCTTATCTTCCTCCTCACGGCCCTCACTACCCCATATATATCTTTGCCAATCATCAATTTCTCTTTCTTTCGTGCATTTAAATGCTTCTATAGGGATACTTTGTGCATCAATCTTGTACTGATTTTCTTTTAAGACAGACTGAATGTTAATATAATGTGAAATATTTATTCCGAGACATTTCTCTTGATGCTGACGCCTTTTCTGTTCATTAAGCCCACCATCTTCACCCCAAGTTTCGCTTTCATCCCATCCCTCACCAGTAACCATTACTGTGTTTATCTCATTAAAATTTACATCAAAATACAATGGCATACCAGAAAAAATATTATTGCCATTATGAATGTTTCCTAAAGCATTCATGGAAATTGGTTGGACGACAGAATCTTTATTCTCAACCCACAGCCGAATCATTTCAGGCTTTTCTCGCTCCTCATCGTCCCAAGACACTGCAGTATTGGTCAAAACACAAAAATCTGGGTACATTGAATGCTTTTGTAATTGCTTTAATCCTTCATATTGCATAGCCGTGATAGAATCGTCACTTGTATGCGAATGTGGAATTTCATGTAACAATCTACGACCGCTGCTATTATTACTGTTAGCTACTAATGACACACCCGATGAATCGTCTTTGATGTAAACAGAGGTGTTTCTATATAAACTACAATCTCCTCTGTACCTACATTTTCCACCCAAAATATAATCATGCCAATGGGTTGCATTGCATAAATCAAATGAGCGGCTTAATGCACCAGCCCCTTCTGCTACAAAATTCAACCCACCTTTGCAAAGGCCCGGAAATGTTTGCCTTTTCTTATATTCCACTTCCCCAGTAGCAATTAACTGTATAATTATCATTGTAAACGTTGTCCCGATAATGACGAATAATCTAAAAATATTGCCATACTTATTTTTTTTAAGTATTGCATAGTCCTTGCACACAAATGCTTTTATTTGTTGCTTGATTGCGCCCTGCTTTTCCGATGCAAATTTACTAGATTTTAGATCTGGATGACTTTCTTTATTTTCTTCTTCTGTGGCATTTTCATCTAACGTTTGCAATACATCCAGTTCCTCTTCGACTTTATTTTCCATTTCTTCACTTTTTTCTGCTGTCTCAATTTCATCTGTTAAAGTGCGATCAGCAATACGATATAATTGATCTGAAATAACTAAAGGTGCGCCTGTGGTACTATATAAATTGATTGGTTGAAATTCTCGTTCCTCGTCGTTTGCTTTGATACTGGGCAAATCATGATTGGTGTGTAATACAACCGCATCCTCTCCACCCAAACCATCTGTATTACCTCCTGTATTTGCATTAACCTCTTTTGTTTGTGCTATTAAACGTAGAAATACTTCCTCTAAGGTAGTGTTTGATATGCCCCATTCCTTTACCAAAGCATTTTTTCCATATTTCTGTGCTTCTTCTTCTATGTATTTAAAAAACCCTGGTATCAAAGGCATGACTCGTTTAGGCAAACCGAATGTCAATGCACCAGCCGCATTGGCCAATGTCTCAGCCCCAGGCAATCGTTGGTTCACCAATTTTATGACTTCACCGGTATTTTTTTCATCGCACATTAATGATATTGAATAGCCACTACCAAATTTATTTTTCAAGAAAAAACTTGTGCCAAACGCCCGTAAACGACCAGCACTTAAAATAGCAATTTCATCTGACAATGCGTCTGCCTCTTCCATACTATGCGTCGTTAACACTATAATCCGCCCTACTTTTAGTCGTTCAATCATTTTCCATATTCGTCGGCGCGATAATGGATCTAAGCCAGTCGTTGGCTCGTCTAAGAAAATCACTTTCGGATGCCCCATAGCACTCATTCCAACAGACAAACGACGTTTCATCCCTCCGCTAAATGTGGCGGCTAAAACATTTCCTTTCCCTTCTAAAGAAATATCAGCCAATGTTTGGCGAACATGGGCATCTAATTGATTTCGTTGGACACCTCTAAACCTGGCCCAAAATCGCAGATGCTCCTCTGCAGTCATTTCTGCAAAGAGGACATCGTGTTGAGGACATACCCCCATTATTTTTTGTACTTGTGTCATTTCCTCTTTGATACTTTTCCCAAAAATAAATACTTCACCATTTGTAACGTTGTATAAACCGGTTAAACAATTGATTGCAGTCGTTTTGCCGGCACCATTGTGTCCTAATAAGCAAAAAACTTGATTATTTTTCATAGTCAACGAAATTTCTTTTAATGCTGTAACATTTTTAAATGATTTGGACATGTTATACATCCGTAAACTATTTTCTTTTTTACTTTTAATTCTTTCCTCGCTGACACGATCCCCATCCACGAAGGTTTCTTCTTCCTCCTCCTCACCATGTTGAAATTTTTTGCTTAAACATGCCCAATATTTATACGATATGCAAAATAATTTCTTTTTCGCAGCTCCCATGTCACCACCTACTATTTGTGCAAAATACCATGCCAAGGCAATGTATATAAATGTTAGTGCAAACATGTACATCATTTCATCATGAATAGACGGGGACCACCATTTACCAGCAATTGCGTCACCATTAATGTCATACTTTGTTAAAAGAAATGAAGAGATTATGCAAATGATTTTTATGTTAACTTTTTTATACATAATGTAATAGAAAATAAAGTACAAAATGAAGAGAGTAAAACCGTATGCATGTACTTACAACTTCATCAAACGGTTCGCCTGTTGGTTTGCCAATTTTATCATATATCATATCCCATTTATAATACGTACTACTTATGTTCTTTTCGACCGTATTATTACCATCTGTATTTGTAGTAGAAGCGGATGAAGAAACAGAAGCAGCTGTCGTTATTTCCCGTGTTTCCCCCGTCCCCAAACCTTGTACCTTCGTTACACTCAATATGTTGTAAAATATTCTCGTATAATGAAACCAAGGCATCATGAAAAAGACGACCTTCCAAAATATCGATTCTCTTGCTGAATACGCTTCATTCCAAAATGTGTTCTGGGGGGTGGAAATAAATGTAATCACAAATCCCATTAGGACAAATTCAACAAGATTTACCCAAGTCCTACGTGTCACGACCGAACTTACAAACAATGCCATACTATGCATTGACGTAAGGAAAAAAAACCATGCTACAAAATGAACACCTATATCACAGTTTTTAAACAAATAAATATCAGTAAATGTACCACCAATAGCCGCTACTAAAGCTGAGCACAACGATACCACAATTAAGACGATCATCCAACTAACCCAATATGTACCTTCGTGTAAACCCATCATACGCATGTATCCAAGTAACCGTGCACGTTTCTCAGCTGTAATTTCATCAATAATTAACATAGCTGCAATCACTGGACCTAGTACTAAAATTATTGCACCACTGGGCACTACGCTAGCTATATCTTCATACATATCGTCTGGGTTGCCAGATTTTTTACGTTCTTCCTTGTCGTAATCTACAATTGGGCTGATCGATACTTGTAAGTCTATCTTCGAGTGATCGCCACCATTGTTATGTACAATTATAGCTTTATTAATATTATTTTGCAACGCAATGTCTTGCCATCCATGGTTTAACCAGTATGAATATCCTCCAATTTTCGTTGCATTTACCATGAGGGTATATGTAGCCCCAGTTGGGTCATTTTCAATATCAAAAAACAATGCTGCATCTAATGCCCCTAAATGATTACGTATGAATTTTGAAATTTCTATATTATTTTTCATACCGACAACATCTGCACCGGTTTCAAGATCCCTATACTTTTGTTCACCTGGAGGAAAGATAATATCACTAGACCTTTCAACACCAACTTTAATTTTCCACGCATTATTATTTTTATAATCATTTTGTTTATTCTCG
>LT659015.1:0-10249 GCA_900128575.1 Stramenopiles sp. TOSAG41-1 | reverse complement strand
CAATCTCTTTTCCGTCAAGACTGTCCACGGCTTCCTGGGCAGCATCGATCGAAGCGAATGTCACAACCGCCCATCCCTTGGAGCGTCCGTCAGCACGGCACTTGACCTCGACGTTGGAGATCTTGCCCACGTTGGAGAACTCCTGGGACAAAGTCTTGTCGGTGGTATCCCAGGACAAGTTTCCTACAAAGACATCAAGAGTGGGACCAGCATCTCCACCATCATCCTTGGAATCCATATCAACCTTGGAAGGAGCTTGAGTTGCTCCACGGTCAGCTCTGACGATCAACTTACGAGAATCCATCTCGGCGTCGTTGAACTTTTCGATGGCGCTGTCGACCTCGGAAGAATCGGAAAAGGTCACGAGTCCCCATCCCTTGGATCTGGTTCCGTTTCCGTAGTACTGAACCTCTGCGGATTCCACAGAAAATCCGGCATCCGAGAAGAAATCACCAAGACTCTTGGAGTCGGTCTCCCAGCTCAAGTTTCCAACGTATACAGTGTTGCTTGCCTGTGAGTACGAGGAAATCATTGATCGAGAATTCAAAAAAAGAAATAAAAATGTTTCACATATGTGAAGGAGTGATACAAACAGAAAGATTTAAAGTGTCGTATGTAACAAGATGATGATATGGAAAACGCTCAAGAATTCATAAAAAAAAGTGTCGAAACTCGTCGACGTTTCCCGGACACGTTTCTCGTCGGGACGCTGTGAAAATCATCCACATAACTCATATGAAAACACAGACACATAAAAAGAATGTGTAAGAAAGTATATGGAGAATAATATATGTTGTTGTTGTTGTTGAACGTACCATATTGTCAAATTGTTTTTTTATTACTCTAAAAGTTTTCACCACAGAACTTTTTTTGGTTTTTGGTTTTTCACGTGAGGTCGAATGGGTGGTGTGGGAGAGCCGTGTCGCTCGTTGTGGTCATTCCCGTATTTATAGATTCTATACTCCTATACTACTACTACTGTGTATATATTTGTGTATTTTTTTCGATTTTTAATTTTTTCACACTCACACTACTCCTTCAATCTTCTCTCGAAACTTCGTTCGTTTGCTGCTTTTCACGTCGTGAGTCGAACGACAAACTTCTAGTTACCACTAATAATTAATTAAAAAATTTGGATTATGTGAGGATCGTATACTGTCGGTGCTTGTCGTCTTGTCATTGTCGTTTCTCCACTGTCCGAACAAAAAAAAAGATACCAACGATGAGCTCGGAGTTGGTGTCCATCGGATTGGAGGATGAGTCATCATCATCCAAAAAAGAACCTACTGCGTATGAAAAGAAAAAGTTGAAATGGTCAAATGCTGATGCAAAGAAGAAGAAGAAGAAGATGAGGGAGGAGGAGTTCGACGAGGGAAGTATCAAGGACGCGTCCTACTGCGACATTCTTCTTCTCCTGTTGTGTTGTTGCAAGTGTTGTTATTGTTGTGGACTCATTCGAGAGAGAAAGAAAGTTACATGTCGTGCTGTGTGTGAATGTTCAATGCTTACATTTATATTTCTGTTGATGTTGATATTTATTCCGGCAAGATTGAGCATCTACCGCGAAACGACGACTCTGGACTATTATTTGAACAGTACGTTGTGTTCGAGACTCGATAATAAATATAGTTTTTGTATCACTCCCGAATATCGTTGAATATGACGAAATCTTTAACTCGCACCGCTCAAGCACAGGTACGAATGATCAAATTACGCAAGCATACATTGATTATCTCAATGAAGGTGCATCGGAGGACTCAAAGTTGAGTGAATTTACAGCAGCGGACATCATCACAACATACGGTACCGAAGGAGCGACAGACGAGGAGACGGAGGAGCTTGCTTTAGCACACTGTACGTAGAAGTTTACGTGTTTTGTACATGTCAAACGAAATGCTCATGCTCAATCATATAAACAGGTACAGAACGTCAAATGGGTCTTTTTCAAGACAGCACACCGGAGGATTCACTTTGGTGCTCCTCCACGAGTCAAGGGCTTTACCTCGGATGTCGTGGAGGGAACTATCAACTTCAAGACACTACAAATCGAAGTGCTGTCGTGCAGAAGGATTCGAACGGCCAAATCCAAGACGTCAATATGACTGGTGAGGAGGAACCTACGTATATTGCGAATGATGTTGATGGTACTGTCAATCAGAGTTACACTCGACCGTGTCCGCCAGGATATTTTTGTCCGAACGGGTTGGCTTGCATCATCACTTGTGCAATCGGTGGATACTGTCCTGTATCCGAACAGATTGCAAATTTTGAGCCCAATTGTGAAACGAGTTTGTCTTGTAAAATTGGAAATTGCAAGCTTTCAGATGATGATCCCATGAAAGATTCATTCAGTCTGGAGTCTTTTGGAATGTCGATCTGTCCGGGAAGTTCGTTCTTGCATCTTTGTCCGGAAGGACATCACTGTTTCAGGGCTAACCAAACTGAGATCTGTCCCAAAGGTTCCACATGTCCTCGCGGAACCGGACGCAAAATTCAACGTTGCTCCTGGATGGAAGAATGTGGCAAAGAAGGTATGATTCGTCCGAACTATTCGCTGGCGATGTCTATATTCATTGGAATTTGTGTAGCTTTTTTGACGATAGGTAGGTGTTTGTTTCTTTTCTCTCTCTCTCTCTCCCTCTTTCTCTCTCTCTCTCTGGTTCTCTCTCTCTCTCTCTCACACACACACACACACTCATTTATCAAAACAGGTTGCGCAATTACGGGCGTTGTGTATGATCATTTCGAGAATCATCTCAACAAGATGCGATCGAAAGCAATTGAGGAAGCAGAGAGAAAGTTGTTCAAGGCCAAAAGCTCGAAGTTCCAGTCATTCAATAACAAGAATGATGATTCCAAGGACGACGATTCCAAGGATGATGATGATGATGATTCGAATCTTGAGACGAAAGACACAGATAATTCTGAAGATGAATGTACGTTGGCGTCTACCATGACAACAGGTTTTCTTGAGACGCAGTTCACGACTGACATGAGTGATGGTCCACCGACACTTTCAAAACACTCAAGTCAGCAAAATATGGGAATTCTTGCACGAGACAAATCACATCGTAAGATTGATATTCGATACGAAAATTTGGGACTCAAAGTCATTTCGAATGGCAAGGTCGTACGTAGTGTCTCAAATCATTTGAAAAACGTTTATCCCACACCTTTTTTTTATTACAAGAAAAAAAATCACTCGATCAAAAACACAGGTACTTCAAGGTGCCACTGGGGAGTTAAATGCAGGTAATGTCTGTGCGATCATGGGACCCAGTGGTGCTGGAAAAACTTCGTTCATGTCCACTCTTGCGGGGCGTGCGACGTACGTAGTGCCATAGATCAATACATCACGTCAGACTCATATCAGTCATAATGCTCAAAATCACTCATGCAATATCATCACTTGAACACCAACGCTCAAACACAGGTACGGTGAGACCACGGGAAAGATATTTGTGAATAACAAACGTGTGAATGATTTGGGAGATTACAGTGATATTTGTGCTTTTGTTCCTCAAAACGATATCATGTTACCGAATTTCACAGTATTTGAGCTGCTCTTCTTCTATGCACGCCTGAAATTACCTCGAAAAACAACGAATCGCGAATGTTTTGTGATGGCTCAAGAAGTGATCAACTGTTTGGGGTTAGCACACATACGACATTCCATCATTGGAGATGCGTCGAGACGTGGAATTTCTGGGGGACAGAAAAAGAGAGTCAACGTAGCGATGGAAATGGTGGGTGATCCGAGTCTCATTTTCTTGGACGAGCCAACAAGTGGTCTTGACTCTACAACATCGAACGATGTCTTGAATGCGTTGAAAGTCATGTCTCGATCGAATGTCAATATCATATTGGTACGTAGTGATTGTTTGCTCGAGTGTTGGAGTAAACACCCAGAGCGTATCACTCATTTCATTCATAATCCTTCGAAAAATACTACACACATCGAAATATTCTCAAACAGGTACTTCATCAGCCCTCGTATCAACTCTTCAGTCAGTTCGATCAGGTCATGCTTCTCGGAAAGGGTGGTAGAACAACATTTCACGGTTCACCCAAGGAAGCCAAGATATATTTCGAGAATGCTCTCGGATTCGTGTGTCCAGCGATGGTCAATCCCGCAGATTTCTACATGGACGTCATCGATGGACGCGTTCATCATGTCGGACATGTGAATCATTCCAAGACTAAAAAATTGTATAATCTCTCCAAGTATGATATGTACAAGAAGAAAAAAGCAAGGGCAAAATCATCAACGGATGATGATGATGATAATGTACGTTGAGTGTCACAATTATCTCGTGATTGATCTTACTGAACTCGAAAAACACATTATACAGATACTCTTTCATGCGTGGGCAAGATACAGCAAAGAGAAAAAGAAACGTATGAGTATTGCTGGAGGAGTACGTAGTGTTCGAGCTTGTGGAATTCGAGAATGCTCTCACTTTCTATTAAATGTCACTCAAATGAGACAAGTCCCAGACTCAATTATAATGAAAACTCCAACACCAACGCTCAGGTACTAAGCGAGAAAGAAACGGCAACTGATCTTCGATACGATGGAGCTGGATTTGTATATTCATTTGTGATGTTTGTCGTACGTTCAACGTATCAGATTGTTCGAAACAACTCGTTGCTTGCGACTGACGTGGCAATGCAATTTTTCGCTGGATCTGTGATTGGTTTGTTGTACAGAAATGTAAATTTCAAAAAACTTCCTCAAGCTCATTTTACTTTGGCAATGATGTTGTGTCTTACGATATCTGTAAACTCTTTACGTGTCTTTGGTAACGAACGTCTCGTGTTTTGGCGTGAGATGGCTCCAGGAACTGGTATGAATCTCGACTCGCTGGCTTACTTTCTTGCAAAGAATCTAGTGGAGATTCCTCGAATTATGTTGTTGGTTGTTGTGTTTTTGAGTACGTTTTCGTGTCCTTACAACAACAACAACATCATCATCATCATCATCATCATCATCAACAACGACAGGCACGTTCTATCCCTACGCCAAGCCAATCACATTCTTCTCCGAGTACTTTTTGGTATCCTTCTTTACCGTTTGGAACATTACTGGAGTTTCATATGCAGCAAGTGCGATGATGGAACCCAAATCAGCACAATTAGCAATGGTGATCTTTACGCTCATTACTGTTCTGTTCTCTGGTCTTGATCCTAGATTGAGCGCGATGGAGAAATCTTTTTTTGGTATGTTTATCTCGAGCATGAGTCAGAATCGATGGATGCAGGAAAGTCTTTTCGTTCAACATACGGTAAAACTTGAACCTGCTTGGAAAATGCTTCCAACGTTTTATCAAAACAAAGGTATGTATTGAGTTATCAATTTCAAAATTCACTGACGTTGTATTCACTCGATTACGAAACACCTTAAATCGCGCTTCACACTCGTACACAGGTACCGATTCAGCTCTCGGTGGATTAATGGCATTCAAATATACTGAAAATGTTGGTTATGGATTCAACAATTTCGTTCAATTCATCTTTGGACTTTTCTGGCGTGTGATTGCTTACACTTGTCTTTGCTATTGCAATCGAAACAAGATGGGTATGAAATCACCCATCCAGGAGCTTCAAATATTTCTGTCTCGATATGCACCAATCGAGAAGGAAAATATGTCTGAACTTTCCGAAACAACAAAATCTGTGTTCTCCTTCCTCACCTCACAACTCAACAAGTGGTGCACATTTATTTGTACTGTGTGCTGTAATATCTACAACGCAATTACGGAAGTGACGCTGAAAAGAAAGAATTTCGATTTGGGTGATCCTGATGCTGATGGTCCTGCTTACACTGATAATTCCTTGCGTGATGAAAGTTATCATCGTGGTGATAGCTGGTGGTCTGATGTGGGTCAAAGTTTATACGCTGGGGATATTGACTCATCTGATGCTTCGAAGAAAGGAAAGAAGTCCAAATGAGAGACGTTTTGTCTGTGTGTGTGTTGTGTGTGTGTGTGTGTGTGTGTGTGAGTGTGTGTGTGTGTGTGTGTGTTGTGTGTGTGTGTGTTCTGCTGTATAGTAATACTTCATAACAATACAGTAGTAATACTTCATAACAATACAGTAGTAATACTTCATAACAATACTTTGTAATTAAATAATTTTAGCAAAATTTCTCAATCTTCGTGTGTACGCGTACACACAGGAAAATATCATTTCTGTGGAATTCATCACATTTATTGCTCTCATATATCACGTATTTATGTGTGCGTATGTGTGTGTGTGTGTAGAAATCACACAATCACACAAACACCACTACCACTTATCCTCATCCACCTCGTCTTCTTCTTCGTCTCGGTTTATAGGACGTTCCGGAAGATGAGGTGGATAGAAGATGATTAAAGGAAGACGACGAAGAGGAGGAGTTCGAAGAAACTGACACTGGTGTTCTTTTTTCTACATTGGTTCTTTTCTTCTTCTTTGCAAGTTTCATCGTTTCTTCGAATCGTTTCTGTTGTAACTCTCTTACCCTACGTCGTTCGCGATCCAAGACCTCTACTCTACTCGGATCGTTCGCCGCTTCCAAAGAACGACGCTTCTCTACTCTCAAAAGATGCTCACGAATCTTATCTTGTGCCAAATAAAGCACCATTACCAATCCGACAAGATACCATCCGTAGACTTGTAGAAACGTTACGATCGCCTGCATGACTCTACGTTTTCTTTTTCTGTATATATAATTCTTTATCTACACCACTTGTATGTATGAGAATTATTGACCTTTTTTTTTTTTCGTAATTCTCTCTGTCTCTCTCTCTTCTCTCTCTCTCTCTCAACTCCTTCTCCAACTTTGAAATGGATACACTTCTAGTGTTGTTCTGCGCTGCGAGAAACTGTAGAGACGATGAGGACAATATGATTTTGCAATAATGTATCTACGACCATTTTGATGATAATAAAATGATATGTCGAAAAAACCCATTCAAAACAACAACAAAACAACACACACACACGAAAACGTTTTAGTATCTAACTCTCTTCTCTTCCACACAAGCAGTCAGCCAACACCACCGCACCACAACAAAACAACCAAAACAATCCTCCCCCCCCCCTATGAATACCTCCCTGCTGGCAAACATACACATGTAGAAGACTATATGCAAGTGGATTGGCTTTCTGAGTTGACGCTTTGTTTAGATCCTCTTTCTTTCGCTTCTTTCTCGACTTTGAAATTTTCAATTTCCTTATCTCTTCGTTTTTATTCTTCAATTGCTTCTCAACTTTTTCTTTTTCTTTTCTCAATTCTGAAGAAAGAAGAACTTCTTACTGTATACGATCCCACTCACACCACTCAAATTTTGGTTTCTCTTTTTAAACATTTGAAGAGAAAGTACTCACAACAACAACAACAACAACAAACTTGTTATAAAGATGGCAGAACGCGTACGTGTACTAGATTCTCCAATTCGATACTCATTAACACACTCGATATTTTGAAGCATCTCCAACATCGTACACACTCGTTTTCGAAGAAAAAAAAAAGTAGAATTCGATACGCGTTCGTTGAACGTCGTTTTTTTTCTTTTCGAATTCGCTCGCGAGACTTATACAAAGAAAACACACAAAAAAAAAATACATATCACAATGAACAGGCTGTATTGGATCCTCAAGCTCAGGTGGAAAAAGGAGAGAACGCTAGACTTTCCTCTTTCGTGGGAGCGATCGCTATCGCGGACTTAGTTCGAACTACCTTGGGACCCAAAGGAATGGATAAGATTCTTCAACCTTTGGATCCAAGTCGTAGCAATAGCATGGTTATTACGAATGATGGAGCTACTATTTTGAAATCTGTTCACATCGATAACGCAGCAGCTAAAGTGTTGGTCGATATTTCCAAGACTCAAGACGAGAACGTCGGAGACGGTACGACGAGCGTCGTGGTCCTGGCAGGTGAGCTTCTTCGTCAAGCGGAGAAGTTGATTCAGCAACGTATTCATCCGATGACGATCATCCAAGGATGGAGAATGGCATGCAAAGCTGCTCGTGCAGCGTTGGAAAAATCAGCCTTTGATAATTCCAAGAACGCTCAAGCTTTTCGAAAGGATTTGATGAACATCGCGTCCACGACCTTGTCTTCGAAAATTCTTTCCGCTGGTAAATCTCACTTTGCAAATCTTGCTGTCGATGCTGTACTTCGTCTTCGAGGTAGCGGTAACTTGGAACACATTCAGATTGTCAAGATTCAGGGTGGTAAGATGAGTGATTCCTATTTGGACGAGGGTTTCATTTTGAACAAGAAGATCGGTGTCGGTCAGCCCACTCGTATCGAGAATGCAAAGATTTTGATTGCAAACACAGCAATGGATACGGACAAGATTAAGATTTACGGTACGTATTATTTGTTCGATTGGTATCCGTCTCTCTCTCTCTCTCTCTCTCTCTCTCTCTCCCTCTCTCTCTCACGCACCTTTTATCGATTCTCGTTCGAATTGCGAATCACCTCGTTCTGAGGCTCGTCGATTGTTTCACAACGAAGAATTTTCATGCCGGTGCAAGATTAGAAATGTCGATTTAAAAAATTAGCGTCTGTTCATGAGATTTGTTGTTTACGAACTTTTGTGCGACGTTTTGTCGTCTCGTCTTCAAATCATTCTCATTCATCTGACGTCAGTCGATCGCCATACAACAACACACACACCTGAACATTTTGTAACCCAACACAAAACACACACACACACACACTTATCCAGGAGCGAGAGTCAAAGTGAAGGATTTGAATAATGTAGCCGAAATCGAGGAAGCTGAGAAACAAAAGATGAAACGAAAGGTAGACAAGATTTGCAAGCACGGAATCAACGTGTTCATCAATCGTCAGCTCATCTACAATTGGCCCGAACAACTCTTTGCTGATGCCGGTGTCATGTCCATCGAACATGCCGATTTTGATGGTATCGAACGTCTTGGTGCTGTACTTGGAGGTGAGATCTGTTCCACATTCGATCATCCCGAACTCGTCACACTCGGAAGTTGCAAACTCATTGAGGAAATTCTCATCGGTGAGCAAAAGTTCATCAAGTTCTCGGGTGTCAAGTCCGGTGCAGCATGTACGATTGTCTTGAGAGGTGCATCCCCTCATCTTCTCGACGAAGCCGAGAGATCACTTCACGACGCACTCTGCGTACTTACCGAGACAGTGAAGGAACCTCGTGTCACCCTGGGTGGTGGATGTGCTGAGATGCTCATGGCACAAGAGGTGGAGAAGTTGGTTCCCAGAACAGCAGGTAAGAAAGCACTTGCGATTGAAGCCTTTGCCAAGGCTCTTCGTGCCATGCCCGCCTGTATTGCAGATAATGCCGGATACGACTCGGCAGAACTCGTGACTCAATTACGAGCTCAACACTTTCAAGGTAACAGCACGAGCGGATTGAACATGATCAACGGTACAGTCGGTGACATGAAGACACTTGGTATTTACGAACCCATGAAGTTGAAACTTCACGTACTTCTCAGTGCCGCAGAAGCTGCAGAAATGATTTTGAGAGTCGATGACATTATTAAGTGTGCACCGAGGCAGCGTCAGTAGAGAAAGTGTGTATTTTGTGTGTTCGAGAATACAACACATCGCGCGCTTTTTTTTTCTTATATGTTTTATTTTCTACTTTAACGAGTGAATTAATATATGTGTGATACAGCAACATGTCTAACCGATACGAGGCGCACGAGAAATTTTGTTCGTCGAAGGATCATAAAATACACGAATACGATTCGTCCTATGATCCATTGTCACCATTGCATCATGTTTACATTCAACAGCTCCGGCCAAGACGTCTTGCTCGGGGGTGTCGTTGTTGTTTGATACTTGGATATATTTACAAATGGTGATGACATCAGTTTACTGTATTCTTTCCTTCGAATTCACTTCTGTACTTTACAAAACTTTTTTTTGTTCGACTGTATGTTGAGACGGAATCTTCTTTGGTGTATCCTCGAGAAGAAAAACGCACTTTTTCGAAGTATGAGATGCATGTGTACGACGAGATAATGTGTGTGTGTTGTAGTGATACGGAATACTCAGGAGCATAGTATATCTTGTGAGGACCGGTAAATCCGATGTAGGATACATTTGTTATTGTTAGAGCGTAAACACTACACCATATGACACTGGGGTGTCACGGTATAGGATATAGAAGCTGGTGATCATCCGAAGATAGTATAGGATCCAGCTGGTGATCATCCGAAGATAGTATAGGATCCCAGACAGTATACTATCGAGATG
>LT659014.1:0-10289 GCA_900128575.1 Stramenopiles sp. TOSAG41-1 | reverse complement strand
GGATATGGGATTGCGTGGGCGAGAGTGTATACAGCGCTAACAGATGTGTTGAATCGTTTCGCAAGGAGGGTAAACAGGGCCTTGTTAAAATCTCCAGCGGAGGCGGTAAAGATCTTACAGGGGGAGAATTTACAGCGAGATCTCCATGAGCGATGTGTGTTGTTAGCGACGAACGATTTTGGTAAGAGACAAAGGGAACCAGGACATACACCAGAAAGAGAGCCAAAGCGTCCCAAGGAGGGCGGTGGCGGGCAACCAGGCGATGGGTTGGACGTCTTGCGAGAAATATACAAGGAAGAGACTGGGAAGACTCTAATGATTGACAGAGAGTTCTTGCGAAGCAACAGAGCTTGTCAGCACAAAGATAAGGAGAGGACGAAAGCATGCTTCCTGGGTTGCGCAACGGGGATGCTGAGGGAACGATTCCCGGCAAAGGAAATCCCGGAAATGTGCAAAAGGAAGAATTGCCACTTCTCACATAAACACAATGAGTGCTGGCGTTCAATAAGATGTTTAGTAGGCGAGTGCAGTGACAAGTGCCCAGGATTAGGCAGTCAATGACTAGGTGACATAGGAAAGGACGCAGATCTGGCGTTAGCGAGGGCGGACGCAGCAAGATCTGGTATTGACCAGGAGCAAATATTCTGGAAGGAGGGGAAAGTTTGGTATAGGTCACGCGACCTAGGGGAGTTAGAGCGAATAGACATTCCCAGTGCGGATACGATTTCGCTGAAGGAATGCGAAGCGTGGGGAGCACCAGCAAAAGACATGAGAGGGCGTCAGAAGGTGGAATGTTTACTAAACCTTAACAATATTAAGATTGACTCGATGGAGTATTGCGATCAAAAATTTATCCAAGATCTGGAGTACGGAGGCAACGCTAATCTTGAAATACCATACGAATCGATGATATTGAAAGAAAATTATAAAATGTCAAAAGAAGGCGTTGAAAAGTTGGCGAGAAAACTGATCAAAGAGGTGGGCCAAGGCTTCATATCAGAGCTAATGGAGCTAGAAAGGTTACGTGAGAAGTATCCACGGGTAAGAATACACCCGATGGGGTTGATCCCCAAGTCAAGGATAGACCGGATTAAGAAGCTGCTAGGAAAAGTAGAGGAGATAAATTGGCGCACGATATCAGATATGAAGAAGGTGTTGATGGATGGGTGGAGCGTGAACCTAGCATCCAAAGGGTTTGGGTCTATACGACTACCGCAGGGTGATAGGTTGAAAAGACTTTATCACAAGGTGGTGAAATACTGTGTGGATAAGGGTATGGATCCAAGGGAAATTCGGTTAACAAAGTGGGACGTTAAGTCCGCATATAGGAACTTTAGAGTAGCCATACCAGATAGATGGGCGCTCGGATTCGTTTTTGAAGGGAGATACGCAGTACATAAGAGTTGGCCGTTTGGAAACGTAGCGTCTGTGTATAACTTCCTAAGGTTCCCGTTGTTTGTGATATGGTATCTGATGAGGTCGAAAGAATTCGCAGAATCGTCGGCCGAAGGAGCAATGTATTTTGACGATCTAGTGATCATAGCTCACAAGACGGATATGGTGTTGGCGAATAAGTTAGTTGAGAGGAAATTTAGTGAATGGGGAATCCCTCGTCAGGAGGAGAAATTTAGGGAGGAGAACCCCAATGGATTTGAAGGGTCGTCGAGAGGAACAATACTAGGTCACGAATACGATTTGGCAGATGGAACAATCGGGATTCCGCGCCACAGGCTGCGCGAAATTTTGGAAGAGATACGATCGTTCGGAGAGAAAAAGGGCATAAGGAAAGAATGGGAGTCCATAGTGGGGACCTTGTCGTGGGTGAGAGTAGTAATACCACAAATTGGGCCGATGATGAGGAGCGCATACGGGTTGTTAAGGGCCTGGAAACCACAGAGCCCGTACGAAAGCAGGAAATATGGCGGTAAAGTCGAAGAGGATTGGCAGGAGATTATGCACCATCTGCGACGGTGGAATGGGAAGATGGCGATAATTCTAGAAAAAGGAACGAGGGCTGGAGAAGGTGTGATAGGATTGGAGCCAGAAATGGTAGTAGACCCGTCGGCGGACGCGAGTGGAAGCGTAGGGTGGGGAGCGGTGTGCCAGTTCGGATATGTCAGGGGAAAGTGGACGGACGAGGAAAAGGAGCTTGACATACACATTAAGGAGGGACTAGCCCTGTGGGCGCTCATAAGGAGTTTCGGAAAGGAGATGATGGGCAAACGAATGACGGTCAAAAGAGTAAGGATTAGAAGTGATAATCAAGCTCTTATAGCAGCGCTAAGGAAAGGAAGAGGAAATACAGACGAGTTCAACATAATAATTAGGCTCATCTTCGAGACTTTAATTAATTTAGGGGTATCACTAGACACTTGGAACTTGAAGGCGAAGACACAGGTTGAGATCACGTTTATAGGAACGAAGCTGAACGTGATGGCGGATGCACTTAGTAGAGACGATATGGCTACATTCAAAAACTATGCGAACAAGAAAAGACTAACAATCTTCCCTAAGTTAACAAGAAGGAAAAAACTAGGAGCAGCAGATATGAAGATCTGGAGAGACAAAGTACAAGAGATATTGAAAAGAATGCGTTTGCGCGCGCGACAAAGAAAGCAACGACGACCGGAGTGAAGAATTGGATGAAGTACTGTAAAGAGTTCGGTCTCAACCCAATACTAGATTTCAGCAGAGGAAAGGGAGACCTGAGGGAGCGTGAAACGAAGAAGCTAACGTCGTTCGTACAATACGAGATGAACCGGAGGAACAGTCATGGAAAGAAGAAAGTGAACTCGGCGTCGACGTTCGTATGTTACATTTACAACGTAAAAAGATTCCATACGTTATCTGGGAAGTCGTGGAACCCATCAGAAACGCTACAATTAAAACTAGCGAGTGTCAGGAGACAATACAAATCGGGTAATAATAGGAAATACGCGTTACTAGCGTCAATGGTTACGGAAATGGAGAAGAAAAGGGCGTTCCTAATGTGGAGGAAAGACGACGAATTAATAGTAATTATCATGATGCTGTCAATATACGGAATGTTTAGGATATCGGAACTGCTTAACGAACCAACATTCCACTTCGAGGTAGTAGATGGAGTAAAACAAGTGATATTTAAGCTAGAAGATTACAAAACACTAGCTCGCAATGATGGATTACCGCAGTGGGTAGCGGTAGCGGAATTAATCGAAACTAAAGAAGCAAGATGGTGCCCAGTGAAGCTGATGTGGAATAGGTTCAGGAGTGTCCTAAAGGAAAAGCAGAAGTTCAAAGTAGATGTGAACTTAGGAGAAAGGCTGACTAGAGATATCTATAGCGCAAGACTAAAGGAAGGGCTGGTAAAGATAGGAGTAAAGGCGAGAAGATATGACTCACACAGCGGGAGAATAGGAGGCGCTACAATGCTGTGGGAGGCAGGTTATTCGGACGCCCAGATCATGGAATTAGGAAGGTGGAAAAGTGATAGCTGGAAGATATATTGTAGGACGTCGAAAAGGAAATTCACGAAGGCTACGCGTACCATTCAGAGCTCAGATCTAGTTGAAAAAGACTTGGTGTTTGAACAAGGAAAGGATCTGGAGAACAGTATTGGTAAGTCACGGAGAAAAGAATGCAGGGTGAAGAAGAAAAGAAGGAAGAAATTAGATGATACTATTTGGGGTGGTAGTAAGGGACACGAGAAATCGTGGGCCAAAAAGTAGCCATCATCAAAAGTGAAAGATGAAGGTTCCCACCAATTAAAATGACGTATCAGCTAATATAGGAATATCATCATTTGATAAACAAAGATTCCAAAATAAGTATTTATATTTGGGGCTCCGACATAGGCAGGTGAGCAAATATACGCATTTATTTAGGAAGAGTTGGTAACAAGAGGAGACAGCCGGGGATAGAATCAACGAGAAATAAAGGGAGTCGCTAGGGACCAAGGAAGAGAACACTATACTGATTAGTATAGAGGAGAAGCGACGAATAATGAAGAAACCATCACAATCAAGCTACGGAGCGGAGCTCAAAGGCCCAGGAGAAGGAGCGCCACACCCTTACAGCGCGGATACGTACCTGAGACCAGGGCATTTGGAGGCCGAGGTTATTGAGGAAGATTGAGGACAGTTGAGGCAATATTAATAAAAGAGGGGGAAAGACGGTCAAAGTTGAGGTAGACAATTTGTAGGAAAAGACAAAGGGCGGATATGAGAAAGTGGGCGCCCAAAGGACCTGCGGAGCAGTGCCGAAGACAAGACAAGAGCCAGGTTGTTCAGGAGATCAGACACTTAGGTTTGAGTCGAAGTAATAACCTCCGCGAGAGAAAAGAGTTAGACTGTCAATCAGTAACTGCCGTAAGAAAAATTTTTTTTTTTTAGTGTGTTGTGAGTAGGGTAGTAAGGGACACGAGAAATCGTGGGCCAAAAAGTAGCCATCATCAAAAGTGAAAGATGAAGGTTCCCACCAATTAAAATGACGTATCAGCTAATATAGGAATATCATCATTTGATAAACAAAGATTCCAAAATAATAAATACTTTTTTTTATTTTTTTTTATTTTATTATTTATTATTATTTCAATTATTATTATTATTATATTTTTTTTTTATTTTACTTTTTTTACAACTATTTATTATTAATTATGGCCAATAATAATATAATTAATGTGCTGCTACTATTATTAATTATTATTATTGTAACTAACACAACATTATTATTATAACTTGTTGAAGAAGAAGAAGAATGTGTGCTGCCGCGGCGGAGTCACGGACTGGGCTATGCAAGAGGGCCTCGCCTTGCGCTGCAGTCGGCATATGGGTCCCTTGAGGAGGCCCCATGGCGGCCGCGCAAGGGCCGTGTTTGCCTTGGCCTGCTGCTGGGCGGTCGCCCGCGCCGCTGCTGGCGGCCCGGCGCCCGCGTTGCGCAACAGCGAGCGGTCGTTGTTTGCTCGCGTGTGGTGGGACCAAACGCGGGTCGTTGAAGCCGTCGTTGGCGGCGGCGTGTTTTCGCCCCCTTGCGTGCGCACGAGGTTCGCGGAGTATATCAAATGGCAAGGCAAGTCGGCGGGCTATGACCAAATTTCTTGGTCCCACAGCGCACAGGTGTCGTACGGCGCGTTTCCTTCCTCGTGTGGTGGGGCTACCGTGGAGAGGGCCTCGACGTGCACGCCGTACGACGTTGCATACGCCCCGGCTGCTATTGACACATCGAAAGAAGTTAGGTTGGATCGATTGGCAAGGCTAGTGCGGTATGGTGGACGTGTCGTGCTAAACGTGAGCCTGGCAAAGGGGCACGTTGTCGACATTGCGGGGATAGACTCCTACATAGAACATAATAGTAATGGGACACTGCAAGCGATTGAGTACTTCAGTGATACGGATGGTTTTTCTATGGCGTCCGTACGAAGGTGCGGCACGGTCCTGGTATCGACGCTGGCGTTGCCTTCGGTTAGGACCATTGAATCGACGGGACAGCCCTGCAAGCGTGCCAGGCGGGCCATGTTTGTGGCGCACCCCGACGACGAGCTCATTTTCGGTTGGCACGGTTTCCTCCAGTTTCACCCCTCTTGCTGGCACGTAGTTTCCATCACCGGGAAAGGGAAACCGCGGGAGCGGCAGTTCGGTCATGTGATGCGGTTCCTCGGCGTTGATTCGTTCGAGGTATGGGGTTACCGTGACTGTGCGAGCTGCGTGCCATTTGTTCGCGAACAAGATAATGGTTTTGATACGATCCAAGACCACCTTCGCCATACCATCGTGCAGATAAGGCCTGATGCAGTTGCCACACATAACCCATTTGGCGAATACGGCCATCTGCAACACGTGGGACTTTCAAAGCTTCTTTCCCAGATTATGAAGCCGGGTAAGCTTTTCTACTTCAGCCCAAGAGTGTATGGCGTTGGAGCAGTTGGAGTGCGCTCCACGCATGTCTTGATGCAAAACATCCCTGCGACGCGTGTCCTGTACCCGCAGGAGTATGGACGCATTATGGCATTCGATACGACGATGTCTACACCGTTCATAAGTGCGACCGACTTCGCGGGCAATATCCGGGGCATTCGCCAAGCGCTTCACCTGTACTGCACGCACATCAACGCCCAGTGGGATGTTGAGGATCATTTGAAGCAGTGTTACGAAGCTGTAACGACGAGCGATCTTAGCACAGACGGGCATGCCGCCTCGAGCTGGGTGTTTGCCAAAGCTGACGTTGAGCGTCGTGTCGCATGGCCAGGTACAATTAAAGCAAGTCCCCACCCAAATAAGGTTCGCATGGAACTAGATAACATGCTCGACCGCCTGGTAAGACTTCTCATTTCAACTTCAAAGCCATTGGAGGCATCCTATGCTGCTGAAATATTCCTGGGACAAAGAGAACAAGAAGATCTGCTGGTTTCGCAGAAAATGAGCAAGCATGTGTTGCACGGTATGTTGTACAAAAAGCTGGTGCGAGCATTCAAGCCCGTGCATTGCCAAGGCTGCAATATCCATACATCAAATGTCCACGAAAAGTGCCTTGTAAGCTTCGGGCGTAGCGGCGAAATGTTTTTCCACCCATTTACGTTCCGCGTGTGGGTCGCAGTTTGCCCCTCTAGACTTGGAACAGCCATATACGTCCATACTTGCATGGAACTTTACATCGCCACGAAAGGAACTGCAGATGTGGGCGAAAGTAGAAGCTTCGGCAACAATATTAGCATTGAATCTCACTTCCGGACCGAAGATCTGAGGTCGTACCTAGGCAAGTATTTGTTCTCCCTGTGTAAGGCGCGCATAAACGATATCGAGGCGCGCGTAAAAAAAATCCTGGAGTCCGTACATTTCGAGATCGAGGAAGGATCGTCTTCGCTTCCACAGCTTGTAGCCGTTGATATGATCCTAGACAATGCTGGGGTTGTATACCCCTTGCGGTATCATGTAAGATCGTTCGCCACCCCAGACAACAGGGCCGGGCAAACGGTGCTTCGCGATCATTTTGCTCTGGCAATGTACTACCACAGCCAGCATGATACCCACGCAGATGCTTTGCAAGACTTTCATCACTTTCGGCTGGTCAGTTTTCATCGCAACGACGAACAAGATTTGATCGGATCTAGTAAACGAGGAGTTTCGGAGTAGTACTTACTTAAATCTTTCCCCACTACACCATGATGAAATTTTTACCATTTTAAAAATAGAGAATATCAGCTATCTCTAGCAGCTCTCCAAGTTAGAAAACCAAGTTAGAAAAAAATATATGATTATATAATAGTTTGTCTAAAATGTACCAAATCTATGATGTCATGGCAACATCTTTAATATGTCCTTTTTTTCGAAAGCAAGCCCGTTTTGATTTATAAGCCACTGCTGTGCCGATAATGGCAAGGAAAACGAAAACGCCGATCACGATTAAAGCAATTTGAAATTTTTTCATATCCAACACATAGTTAAAAATGTAGTTAAAAAAAAAATAATTAAGGTTGTGAAAAAATCGTCACCTAAGCCATTAATGGTTTCTTCGTTTCTTTTTATCCCTTCCCTACGTAGACGATCGTCCCTTGCTTGCACGTAGCCAGGAACATTGTATTGTGGAACAATATTGTTAAAATAGGAATCAGCAATTGCCCGGTCCGTTGCATCATTGGTAAATTCATTATGTAAATAAGAAGCTCCCATACCACAAAGAAATGCGCCCACGGTACAGGCACTACCACCGGCCATACCCACTACTATGTCGTCCTTCTTTTGTGCAACCGCCAAATAGAACGCCTTTGATCTTATATCGTTTCTCTCATCTTCGCTCGTTGCTTTTCTCATAGCCTCACCAAATCTAGGATCAACTGATTCTGGGTTATTATATGCATTTGCTCCACTTACTCCTACATCTAGTACCGTCAATTTATTACCAAGACCTTTTAATTTAAATTTTCCATCTATATCTTTAATAATACGACCGCCAAAAGTCTGCGGAGTAGGTTTACCTATATTTCGACTAGCATCATAACCTCCGACTGCTCCATTGACTGCTGGTGTAGCCAAGGGGTTCTTGTCTGGTTCACGATAATTTGGATCTTTTGATATACATCTTCCATCGCTAGTATACTTTTTTAGCTGCCCTAATTCGCAATACTTAATTTTTTGAATGGCTTCTTTCGATTGACATGATCCTCCACCCCAAGAAGAAAACTCTTTGTTTTGACCTCGACAACCCTGAATCTTTTTTGCACTCTCTTTCGATTGGCACCCCCAATTCTTGTCTACATACTGCTGACTAGCTTCCAGACATCCGTGCTGATCCCTTCTCTTACTCGGGTCGGGATCTGGTAAACAGCAATTCATATCGTCCGTCCCGTGTAAGCACATCAAATCGCCGTCAGCGCGGCAATCTGGTCTATTGGCCACATCTTTTCTCTCTGGATTTGCCACATTGGGGGTACACGCTTGGCCTGATCGAGCGCCACTATCCCAACAGTACCCTTGTATTCCACATTTTGGTGGCGTAACTTCGCGATTTTACTGTTTTTTAATGATTCAGTTTCCAAAAATGCAACGTTACAAGGAAGGCATCTGGAATATCGAAAAATTTATAATCGTCAATAATAAATTAATTATTTATATTTCTGTAATACGTCAATGATAAAGTTCTTTAGGTACTGGTTTGCCAAGGTTCTCATACATACATAAATTAGGGCATTGCGCAGCTGCTGGCCCGAGATCTTTTAAGAGACATAACCCTACGCATTTTCTATACCTTGGCCAGTCAACTTCTCTTTCTTTAGTTGGCGTAATTGTTGGTGTATCCAATGGATGGCCATGCTTATTCAAACACACTCCGGGACCACCTAGAACACCACTGGTGTAATGGTTACCTGATCCTGGTGTTTCGCACTCCTTAATTTTGGTAAAACTTTCTTTCGTTTGGCAACCAAAACCCGGAGCATAATACTTTTGATTTCCAGGCCTTCCTTTGCATTTATCAATTTCCGCATCAGTTGCTGCAGTTGTGCATCCATAGTCGGAATTTCGAAATTTTCTACCTGCAGGGCATGTGCACCTATAATTGTCTTTCGTCCCAGTACAATATATTTTACCGTCCTTTTCATCAGGCTTTGGTTGATCTGCTCCGCCACCAGCAACATTTTCACCTTTAGTACCTCCTGCACTACAAGGACTTCCAGCAAATGCATGGCCAGGTGGATAACACATACGCTGAAATTTCGATAGACCCTTGTTGTGTCTCAAAAAATGTGTTTCCTTTTTTCCTAATTCTAAAAACGCAATTTGACATGGAACACACTCAGCATAAGGATCCTTGGGCTGCTGCGCTTCTGATTCTGACTTTGGATCGTCCGCTTCTGACCCTGACTTTGGGTCGTCGTCTTTCCCATCATCGCTTGTCTCACTTTCGGCGTTGCCGTCATCTTCAGTGCCGTCGTCTCCGTTACCCGGCCCTGACTCTCCATTGTTGTCGCCCCCCTCACTACCTGCTTCACTCTCAGCCGCTTCTTCCGCTTCGTTCGCGGCGTCGTTCTCGTCGGCCGCGTTTTCTTCCGCTGCCGCTTCCTTCTCTGCTGCACATGGCGTTTCGTCCATTTCCCGATGTTTGTTCTGTAACAATATGTAATTAATTAGAATATAATATTAATAATAATCGTGTCGTTTCTTTTCTACTTAAAAATTTTCTTAATTGCAATTCACATATCATATTTCTAATTATACCTGACCTCTAATCTTAGGCCTAACTGACTCAATTTTATCAACCCCGTTCAAGCCCCCATCCCATCCTATCCTTTTATTATCATTGTCCCACATCCCACCTAGTGTGCATCCAACTGCGACCGCCCCCATTATAATCGCTTTCCTACATCCTGCAACTTTTTGTTCTTCGCCTGGGTGTTTTTTCAAATAGTCATCCAAGAACTTGTTCTTTTCATCAGCATCAGTACCTAGATCGTGACTTTCACTCAGATGATCTGCAGCAGAGTTTTTAGGTTGAGGCGAATCGTCATCACTTTCATCGGGGTTATCTTCTGAAGTAGGGGGAGGTGAATCAGCTGCTGCGTCTGCAGCGTTCGCGTCGTCGTTATCATCGAGCTGCTTCTGCTGTGCCGCTATGGCCTTCTCTGCTGCACATGGCGTTTCGTCCATTTCCCCATCCCCTTTTGATTCTGCGCCCTCCCCATCACCCTCCTCTTCTTCTTGGTCCTCTTCATCCTCTTCAGGCTCAGGCTCTTCCTTGTCTGTCCCTTGTTTGTCCAAAGAGCACGGTGCCTCTCCTTCCGAGACTGCGCCCTCGCTGGCAGCGGAAGACACTTCCGGTGG
>LT659013.1:0-10322 GCA_900128575.1 Stramenopiles sp. TOSAG41-1 | reverse complement strand
CTACTCGATGCCCTCCTCTAGACTGTCTGCTTCGCTGTAAGCTCAACAGACAGTCTAGACTCGGAGAAAAAAAGGGACTTTTCGGCTTTCTCTGATTTTATCAACAATTTGAACGTTTATNGAATTTTGGGNATTTGAATAGCAAATATANTCCTGTGTATATGCTAATGGTAGGGTGAGAGGGGAAGAGCTTTCTGGAATTTTGTCTTTAAATAATACAAAATTTTAGATTGTAGTAGTAGTAGTAGTAGGCTAATAGTCTTGCACGAACAAACGAAATTTTGGCTACTACCACCCTGCTGAATGAAAATAAAAAATATCAATCCAAGTCAGATGATAGAAAAAAAGAAGATTCCGAAAGGGTAGCACTAGTAGTTGTTAGTGAGTGGTTGTACGAAAAGGACGGCCCCTAACAACGCCCTATCCATCTTCAGTCTACGTACATTGAAATATATTCTCCTGATGATAGATCGATCGATCTTCATGGGCGTAGCTAGCACTGGCTAGCTAGTAGTGTCGGAGCGTTTTTAGTATACATGCTGCATGCATGCCCATTTCTTTATTCCTTTCACTGATTTATTTAGATTGTTATAATACGTAATGGTATTTCGTCGTACATCGACAAAGTATTCTTTATTCCTTTCACTTATTTAAATTGTTATACTAATACGTAATGGTATTTAGTCGTACATCGACAAATAAAGTAAAGGAAATGCTTTCTATCGATAATAATAGGAGTCTAGATCTGCGCCATGGGCGAGTCTACTTATAGGAGAAACTGCTACTTAAGTATGACGATGTAGATAGTTTTAGATAGGATATATCTAGTCGTTAAACTACTATAAGTAACACTAAGATGCAATGATAATAATGCTCTGTAGTGCTGGCCTGCTAGTAAAAAATCAAAAAAAATTTCTTCTTCTCTTTTTTTATTTTTTTTCATAGTCTATTCATTCATCTTCTCCTCTCTCCCTCTCCTTGTAATTTCAAATAGACTAATAACATGAGAGAAGAGTTCCAATAATAATGCATTAGTCAATGGTGATAGTAACACATCATCATATCATCATTATTATCATTATCAGTAGTGGTGACGTCGAGTGGGGGCGAGCACACCTCATGTCACTACCGTAGGCCAGCACGGGCTTGTTCACGCCGCGCCTCAAGGTATAGGAATACAAACGAGTATACGCACTATAATTTGTTGCACGCAAGTCATCGAAGGCGATAAGACATGTTGAAGCTGAAGAAGAAGAAGAAACAACAAAAGGACGACAGTGGCGAGGGTGGCGGCAAAACTTCGGACGGTGGAGGCAAAACGTCAGACGCGGGCCAGAAAATATCTTTGTTCGGTGTGGATGGCAATAGAAAAAAAAGCGATGGTAAAAAACGTGAAAAAAAAATCAAGCCTGTCGAGCTCCGGCTACAAAAGGACATTGAAGAGTTGGATGGCGGAAATATAGCGGATATTACTTTCCCAGATCCAAACAACTTGATGAAAATTAATGTTTTAGTGAAGCCGGAAGATGGTTTGTGGAACGGTGGAAAATATAACTTTACAATCTCAGTTCCGGAGATGTATCCTCACAAGGCACCAGTTGTACATTGCCACACAAAGATATACCACCCAAACATTGATTTAGAGGGCCACGTGTGTTTGAACATTTTGCGCGCTGATTGGAAACCGGTACTTGATATAAACGCCGTCATTTACGGTTTGATCTATTTGTTCTATGAACCAAACGCGAACGACCCTTTGAATAAGGAAGCTGCTGCACAATTACGAAACAAACCTCAGGAGTTCAAGAATAGCGTACGCCAGTCACTACTCGGCAAAACTATTCGGGTTGGCGGTACTTACGAAAGTTTCCCTCGCATGTTGAATCGCTGAGAGTATCGCCAAACGACTTTGGATGATCCACATTCGTTTCATATTGTGGTTATCTAATGTATGTCATCCTTGCAGGTAGGCGAGAATGCAGTGTGGTGTGCCTAAGTGCGCGTCTTGTGTAAACTAAAAAAAATAAAATTATATATGTACATAATACATATGTATGTTTGTAGTATTTTTATACTTGCAGAAAGAATCGAATAATAGGCCTTATAAAGATATTTACTAGACGTACCGTAGCGAGGAGCCTACAATCATTAACGTCCTTCACATAACAAAATTTACAATGTTGACAGGACTTTGACCTTTCTTCGCTTTTGGCACAACTACTATAACACGTTTAGGAATTTCTCCCTTTAAAACGTTTTGTGTTTCATCACTTTCCATAACAATCTTCTCCAGCAGGGTCTTGTCACCTCTGAAAGACGTCAATGGAACTTCAAGAACTGCTTTCTTTTTGCCTTTAACTTGCAAAACGACTGTTGCTACATCATCAATCAAGGCTTTATTGTCTACTTTCGGCCACTTCAATGTTTGCGTCAGGTTCCTTTCCAGTTTTATTTTCTCAAGCAATTCAGTAGCTGTAGTTGGAGCAAATGGCAGCAAAAGCAGCAATAAATTGTACACGCCTTCTTCCCTACATTTTCTTACCCGCCCATTGCTAACACACGATTCGCGAGAAAACACGGGATTCTGAGAGGACAATGTATTAGATAATTTCATCATCTGTGCAATAGCGACGTTGAACGACTGTCCCTCCTCAAAGTGTTTCGTAACGGTTTGTATCGTTTGGTGTATTTCACGGCGAACATCTTTGGCTACTTTGTCATCTTCCCCATTACCTTCACTATTACCGCCATCTCCATATCCTTCAGCAAAGTACACCTCTTCAACTAATGCTTTAATGCGTTCCAGCCACCGCGCTTGCCCAGCTACAGCAAATTCATCCCACTCAAGTGCTTGCTCGGGCGGTGCCACAAACATTGAAGCAAGACGAGTAACATCAGCACCATACCTTTCAACTACAGAACCCGGTTCAACACCGTTGTACTTTGACTTTGACATTTTTTCCCACGCAAAATTTGGTACAGAGCCTGTTGCTTTTATAAGAGGCAAGCCGTCTTCACTTGTTGATTCGGGAGAAAAATCCAACTCATCTGGTAGTAGGTATCGCCCACTTTCTGGGCATTTGTAAGTTTTGCCTAGCACCATCCCTTGCGTTATCAATTGCCGAAATGGCTCAGGAGTATCAACCATTCCTTGATAGTAAAGTGAGCGTTGCATAAAACGTGCATACAATAGATGGAGCACGGCGTGCTCGATACCGCCGACATACGCATCAACGGGCATTTTTGAGTTCGCTGAGAATTTAGAAAATGGAAGTGTTGTGTTGTTTGGATCACAAAAACGTAGAAAATACCAAGACGAGTCCACGAACGTATCCAAAGTATCCGGGTCCCGCCGACAACCATCTGTTCTTCCACATTCCGGACAAGATACATTCTTGTGCCACTCATCCAATATTGAAAGTGGTGTGACCATATCACTATCATCAACGGAAGTGCTTTTCATGCCCTTGCCCTCCTTGTTCGTGACATTTGGAAGCATCACCGGCAAATCCTCCTCCGGCACCGGGACAGCTCCACAGGATGGGCAGTGTATAACAGGAATTGGGGTACCCCAAAATCTTTGCCTAGAAACAAGCCAGTCCCTTAAACGGTAGTTCGATTTTTTGCCACCCTTCTTTGTAGCCTCAAGCATATTCGCAATCTTTTTGATTGCTTCGTCCGACTCCAAACCATTCAATTCATCACCACTGTTTAGCAAAATCCCTTTTGAAGTTACTGGGCCATCTCCTTCAATTTTGTTACTATCTGTACTAACATCAGTTTCTTTCACAACATACTTGACTGGCAAGCCATGGTGTGCAGCAAACTTGAAGTCACGTTCATCGTGCGCAGGCACACCCATTACAGCTGCATCCCCATACTCCCCTATAACGTAATCAGCAACATAAATCGGTATTTTTTCCTGCGTAATGGGGTGGATGGCATTTATTCCTAACTTGACGCCTAATGTCGCGTCAACACAGCTTTCATTTACTGTTTTATTTTTCCGCGTCCGCCTCAAGTATGATTTCACAAGACCGACATCGCTATCGCTATGTGGAGACGAAATTACCTTTTTCACTAAAGGGTGATCTTTTGAAATAGCTACAAAAGTAACACCAAGTAAGGTATCTGCACGTGTCGTAAATACGGTTAAATCGTCCTCATGCCCACCTGGGAGGGCGACAGCAAAAGTAGCTTGGACACCATCCGATTTACCTATCCAAAAACGCTGCATTTGCTTGACCTTTTCGGGCCAACCATCCAGCTCGTCTAAGTCGCGCAATAGTTCATCTGCGAAATAAGTTATTCGAAAAAACCATTGACGCAATTTTCTTTGCTCGGCTACTGCACCTGAGCGCCAGGACCGGCCCTCCGAGTCTATCTGCTCGTTGGCTAAAACCGTTTTGTCAACAGGGTCCCAGTTTACGACAGCTTCTTTTCGATACGCCAATCCCGAATTGTAAAATTGCAAAAAAATCCATTGCGTCCACTTATAATAGTCGGCCGAACATGTCATTAGCCCACGATTCTCGTTTGATGATGACCAATCGAATTGAAAATTTAGGGACTCCAACTGTTGCCTCATTGAGTCTATGTTTTCCTTCGTCCAATCAGCAGGATCAACGTTTCTCTCGATGGCGGCATTTTCTGCTGGTAAACCAAATGCATCCCAGCCCATCGGGTGCAAAACCCGCTTGCCTTTTAGACGCCAAAAACGGGATAAGCAATCACTTATCGTGTACACACGGACATGACCCATGTGTAGATTTCCTGACGGATATGGAAACATTGGCAAGATATATTTTGTATCTTTGTCTTCATCCGAGCCGGCTTGCTCGCGGGCAAGTGTCTTCGTGAAACAAAATTGCTTTACATGCACACCCCCTATCCTATAAAGCCGCCTCTTCCAGCCGTAGTGGGCAATTTTCTCTCTATACAGCCATCGGCGCACGAACATCCCACAAAGTCACCTGAGGCTTGACACGTAGATTGCGTACGACCGTGTATGAGGGGCTGTGGTATGGAATTCTGTCCAGGGAATACTTCGAATGATTGTGCTGACGAAAGAAGTCCTTCGTTCTCTCACATCATCATCTTACACTATTAGTTGACTGTAAATAACATTCATTCTCATTCTATCAGAGATCAGAGTACTTCATCGTTCATGGCCTATCTACACATGTACAAATATTTATACTCCGTGTTGTAGCAAGTAGAATAATAAAAAAATATAATAATAATAACTACTCTATTATTATTATTGTAATAATAAATGTAAAACAAATAATAATCAATTTTTTACTCTAAATCTACTGTGTACTAGCAGTGTATAGCTGGCACTGTTTCGAAAAACCCTCAATCCAATACAATGTACAATGATAACCAACTTCAATTGGCAACCGTGCTAATGTGATGGACCCATTCCGTTGGTTCGCGCAGCCGATCCAGCTGCTTTACCTTCACGCAGGGCCTTTCCAAATCGTTGCACAAGTCATTTTGCGTTGGCGGCACAATTGTTAGCTCTGGACAAACGTAGACAATTCTATTCAAAACTATGTGGGCATCTCTGGGGCAGTTGAGGTGGTACAAGGTGCCGGTTGTGGTTGTCACCCAGAATTTCTCAAGATTCACATCGTCACTCAAGTCACGTACAGGGTGTGAATGCAGGCGAGGACCAACATTAAAACTAAATAACAAGGCTCCGTTAGACACGTTCACAGCGTATAGTGTACCACGTGTGCTTCGAACAAACACAGCTTTATCATCTTTTGGTCGAGATACCACCCTATGGTCTTTATCCGTCGGAAGGTAAACATCCAAAATGTACGAAACATTAATCAGTTGAGATCGCACATCAGTTCTATTTGATATATCTACGTAATCACAGTTCGGGTCATACTCCACTTCTACAAAAGGCGCTCCCTTGAAAGTCTTCGGAGTCTCCCCCGAGTTCCTACAATTAACAGAAAATGTCCATAGCCTTTGCCCATTATTAATGTTTAACGCAACAAGGTACATTCCTTCGCGAATAAGAACAGTGTTTTCAAACCAGACGGGGGAGTGAGTTAGCGGCTGTCCAGAATCTGTGGAAAACGTCCATATCTCCTTTACATTCTGATTAGCAGGTGGTGTATATGCATTTGGCACATGGCATATCGATGGGTCGTATTTGTATAGATTTTTGTTTAAAATCATGTCTCGAACATGGTATAGACTGAACGGCGGCGAGCAAGGCGTGCCTAGGTGCTTATCTTTGAAACCTTTGGTAGCGTATATTAGACGCTTATCCTCGGGAGAACTATTCCAAGTTATACGATACTTAACGACTTGAACCCCCCCCCCAATCATAAATTTTTTGTTGGGGTTCGAATCCGAAATAGTATCGTAGCTCCATTTCAAAACAGCTTTCCTATCAAGATAACCATCAAAAATCAACTTCGGAAGAAGCGGCTTGCTTGTGCTCGTTCGTATAGGAACTGCCACAATGTTTGACACAGGTATTTCCCAAAACGAAGATGAAGAATTAAAACCATCCAACTCCTTCAAATCGTTGAAAAAGTCAGTTGACGATAGCTGTGTGGATACAAATGTCAGTTCGCTTTCAAACAGACGGCCGACCCTGAGGTAGTGTGTAAACGATTTATTGGATGATCCAAAAAAGGTAGGTTGATTTTCGCTTTCGGCTTTTACATATCGCTTTGTTCCCGCATCTTGCAACATGCGCCGACGCCTATTCGCCTGCCTATCCGTCAATTTTTTGTCAATGAAGGCCTGTATGTGATACTCGACGCCACTTGGATATACAAGGGGGTTAGCCGTTGTGCCATTAATTACGAAGCGAACAACACTATTTTGAGATTTTGGAAATGTTACGAATGAGCTATTTCCCATATTATTTCTTGCGGCAATTTCGTAGACGGCATAATTGCCATTTGATATAGTGGCTTCATATGTTGTACTCGAGCTATGCAACATTATAATTTTGACACTATTTTGTCCTTGAGCATCTGTTGAATTAACTTTAAGCAAATAGGATTGAAGGTTTGATCCACCATCTCTCAGTGGCTTGCTGTACATCAAGGTAACTTTGCCATCTGTGTACGAGCTATTCAATGCAGTGGGAACGGAAGGCAAAGACTGGCCCCACATTTTTGTTGACTCTTGTGCGTACTGCAAACCATTCACAGAGTAATTTCCAACAAACCAATATTCTTTATTGACGGTAAGGCCTGATACATTGAGTTGTTTTCTGCTGTATGGAATAGTATAGCGTTTCCACGCCCCGGATATGTTATGCAAAACGAGAGTTATCTCGTCGGAGTCTGGCAAAGAAAAGTTTGAAGAGCTCCACGCAACAGTAATCTGGCGTTCTAAAGGGCCTGGAGAAGTTGTAAAAGAGTCCAAGTACTTCGTTGCATATGCCTCTGTGGCAAAGCTGCACGCGAGTAGTACAGCCCAAGCGACATACATGGATGAAAGCGAGCAAAACTACAAAAGGATTCAATAAGGCACACGTCAAGGAACAGGGTTTCCTAGCGCGCGTCCAGCGGCGTGCCCTTGAATATGGCTGTAGGAGCAAGCGTGATGTGCACCTTGTCCTCGCATCAGAGTAGAATAAGCAGCACTTTTCTTTTCCCTGTGTGTGAACAATTATTATGTGATGAGACATGATGTGTGCTTCACCTTTTTTACTAATTAATACTTTTCCTTCTTCCTCATACATGAGTTTTCGTTAGTTCAGTCCACGATATGGTAGGGAGGATTATACACTCTTAATATATTAGAATATGTACTTGTAATGTAACATCGTGTTCAGCAGAGCATAGCTTCCTCGTAGGTGAAGCTATCATTGGACTACGAATATCCCATACTTCACACTATCCTATCACACTGCCGCCGTTTGACACACTAACACTAACACCATCATCATCACCACACACCTTCTTCCACCGTTTTTTCGTTGCTTGCATCTCTTCTCATCATATTATATCATTATTATTATTATTTTTATTATTATTTTTTGGATGAATACGACGTCGACAATGCTCGTCCCTCGCGTAGATGGTATACTGCCGCCCCCGATTCGCTGTGGTTGTGTAGATTGAGCTCAGGGTCCACCAAGACCGAGCACGTAGCATTTATTCAGCAAAGCAACCCGAGCAAAAAGGTGGGGTCTTCGACCATAGGAAGTGTGCATACTGTATAATGAGGTATCTCAGACTATTGACCAGAGTGTCAACCTTCGTTTTTTTCGTCATACTCACTTGCGTTCTTAGCGGGAAGACGTTTGCTGCTGGGTCCAGAAAACCTCGTTTTGAAGGTGCCATTGAGATCAAAGGTGTAAAGTACATATTTAGGGTGGATCATGGCCAAACTATTGAAGAGGCTGCGGCACTTTTTGGGCAAAAGCATAATTTAGAAAGGCACCTCGTAGATGAGTTGGTTAGTGATATGACGGATCACTTGGCATCGAAACCAGTCGATACCGGTCATATGAAAGATATTTTGGAAATGGAAATTGAAGCAGCAGGTGACCAACGCGCTGGGCAAGATATGGAAAAAGAGAGAAAAGAGGAAGAGCATCAAAAGTCAATTTTGAAGGAAGAGGGGGAGAAGTTCGATACGAAAGAAGTGGAAAAGCAACAAATGATGCAACAGCAACTGGAGGAACAAAAGCAAAAGGCAAAGGAAGAAGAAGGAAAGAAAACCTCTGCCTTAGAACAACGGAAAAAGGAGGAGGAACATAAGCAAGCAGCTGAAGAAGCGGCAAAAAAGCGTGTAGAAGAGCGCGATAAGACTAGGGAAAAAAAACAGCAGGAAGAGGCAAAGAAGACTGAGGCAGAGGAAAGCGAGAAAGCAAAACAGAATGAGATGGCCGATAAGAAGCGTATTGAAGAGGGCGAGAAACGCGAAGCTGCGGGAAAAAAAGAGGCAGAGGCGAAAGAAAAAAAAGAAGCTGAGGAGGAGAAGAAAGCAGAGGACAAAAGACGGGCAATAGAAACCGAGGAAAATGAAAAACGTGAAAAACAAATGGAGGAAAATGAGAAAAAAGCAGAGATGGAAAAAAAGAAAAAAGAAGAAGAGAACAAGCAAGAGGAAAAACAGAAGCAAAATGAACTTGAGCAGGAGAAAAAAGAAGAGGAGAGGCATAAATCGCAAATGGCAGAAGAAGAGAAGGAAAAGCTCTTGAAGGCAGAAGAAGCGGAACAGAAGCGAATTGAAAAATTGCAAGAAGCTGAGCGAGAAGAAGAGCAGAAGGCAAAGAAAGAGGAAGCCAAGAAGAAGCGCCTGAAGGAGAAAGAGCTCGAAGAAAGCGAGAAAGCAATGGCAGTTTACCACGAGCAGGAGCAGAAGAGAAAGGCCGAAAAGGAAAAAGAAGAGAAGAAAAAAGAAGGACTACAGAAGGCGGCCAAAGAGGAGTCGCTGAAAAAGCAGAAGCAAGAAGAGGCGGAGAAGAAGAAAATAAGGGATGAAGAAAACAAGAAGCAGGCGGAAGAAAATGCACGTATAGCCGCCATTAATGCGAAGAAAAGGGCTCGATTGCTAGCCGATTTATTTGCCATCTTTGTTTTGGTTGTCATTTATATTTTGGTTGCTTCGAGTTTAATGGTATTTGTGGTGCCGACCCAACATATGGCAGACAAGCTCGTGGCAGTCCTGGATGACAAAAACAACAGGTCATGGATAATGCTTGCAACGCTACTCTACTGGACGATTTTTGGCTACTACTTTTACGGCGAAGGAACATTCTGGGTGTTCGGGGTATTTTTTGCTTACATAACTTTCTTGTTCTAGAAGCGTGGATAAGAGATTTTTTTAATTGCAGGGATTTTGGACATTTTGTGGTCCAGATAGTGGAATGAAAGTATACTATTAAGTATATTTAAATGAATTAAGTCACTAGTATACGCAAGTACGCAGTTCATTAATATATTTAGATTGAACCTAGCCCATCAGACTCAAACGCAAATGCGTCAGCTTCAAGGAGCGATTAAAAAAAAAGTAGTCCAGAAAACTGCATGTTTCTTTTGCCAATTCGCTTTGATTTGACTTCACCTTGAAAACCGCAACGCCGGAATGCATGCCCCATCACTCTTTCACCTCGAAACTTCCGCATAAATACCATTTGCTTTTTCTCAACTTTAGACTATATTCTTTAATAGGTCTCCAAATCAACTTTGACGTTCGCCACAGAAATGTTCAAAACTAGTTGATCCTGTTAATAGTGCGCCTAAAAAACGCCCTTTGTCACTTCTGTTTTGAAATATCTGTCGTATAAACTGCCTACTAAGTAGTGATCAAGAGCGAAACTTTGTGAA